>KV459440.1:0-117325 GCA_001662645.1 Pseudogymnoascus sp. 03VT05
GCCCTCTAGTAGTCGTATTTGTGCTAGAAGCGTGTCTAGAGCTCTATATGGCGCTTTACAAAGTTTGTAGCCTAACGCGACCTAACGCGTGGCGCGTTGTGTGTTGTAAGTAGTTAATTTGCTATATCTTTAACAATACACATCTGTAGAGGAAACCCTTTAGCAGCTAGGTTGAGTATGTATTAAACAAGAACTAATTCCTCTAGATTTGACAATTTCTATGAATTAGCTTAGATATTACGTCATGAAGGTACGCCTAGTAAACGGCAGCCTAACTTATAGTGGTCCATAGAATAGATCCTAGCAGCAACTTAAGGGTGTAACTTTAGGTTGTTTTATATAGCTTTAATAGCTAGCAATAACTGGCTTTCATCATTTTTCTAGGGTATGTTTTGTTGTTAAGGAATTAACATTTAGTTATGGGGTATAATCACAGGATAATTTTCGCCAGTTCGCTTGTTTCGCTAGTTTGCTATACATGTACGTTATAGAATAGAAGATAATTACCCTCTATATGCTACTACACTTATTATACATTCTTTAGCCTCTTAATGTAAGCTACTTTACACTACTAAAGCTTTTATATAGAAAGCAGATTAAAACCTTTATATAGAACTAGCTAAACTACATTATAAAGCTTAAGTTCCTCTCTACATCTAAAGAAGCATTTAAAGCTACATTTATAGAGTAGAACATTAAGAGCAGATTCTAAGCTATAGGACTAGTTCTATATAAGCTATAGAATGTCCTCTCTTATTTAAATTTACACTTAAGGACTTTAACTCCTCTAATAGTTAAGAGTAGTAATTAGACTTTAAAGACTCCTTAAACTATAAGGGAGCTTAACTTTTAAACAGAGCATGTTAAGAACTATATTATATAATATTAGAATAGCTCTCCTACATTAATTAATGATGCACTAAGCTAGCTTATAAAAGGAGCTTAGGTTATGATGCATTCTACTATTCTACTAAAGGCAGAAGTTAAGGCTCTACAAGCAGCAAATGAACAGAAAAAAAGGAGGGAAAGGAAGCGCAAAAGGTGTATAATGTAAGGGGGAAGCCTCTCTGTACAAGACAGAGAGGATATCCTTTAGAGTGCTAAGGTTCATGCTTAAATCTATATGGAGGTGGCAAGTGAGACTACTCAGCAGATGGGTTCTATAGGCCAACAGAAGCGCTGTGTCACATGTGGTAATATAGGGCATAATGCCTGTCGTGCAAGAGGCACCAGGAATTAATTATAATTAAATAAGGGTCATTATATAGGGTGGTGTAGTTGTAGTTGTAGTAATTGTTAGATTTTAGCGTTTTCATGGCTCACTCGTTTAGGTGGCTCACTCGTATGTGAAATACGTTAACGTATTTCATAAGCGAACTGGTCACATAAGCAAACTGGTCACTAAAACACCAAAACGCGTCAACTTAACACAATTCAACTTATAGCAACACTAACTCAAGCTAAAACCTCTAATTAAGAGGGTAGGATACGACTAGCTATCTAATCAATTAAACAAGGCCATATTCAAAGTATTTAAGCTGCTGCAATGTTGTATGATATCCCTTATTCAACCTTATAAGAGCGAATAAATAGGGTAGCTTCCTAACGCGACTCTACTCCCAACTCACGTAAGTTGACTCTATACGAAGAGTCAGCTCTCGTTCAGTACATCCTTAACCTAGATTCGCGTGGATTTCTACCCTAGCCATAAGCTGTGCAAGAAATAGCAGACCTACTACTCTCTGAACGAAGCAAGGGCCCTGTTAGGAAGAACTAGACTACCAACTTCATTAAGCATCATATAGAAATCAAAGCAAAGTTTAGTTAGAAGTACAATTACAAACAAGTAAAATGTGAAGATCTAAAGATAATTAAAGGGTAGTTCTCTCTTGTACAAAACATAGTTGCAAAATACAGCATCTTAGAGCAGGATATCTACAACTTTAATGAAGTAGGTTTTGTAATAGGAGTTATTACTACTACAAAGGTAGTTATAAGCTTAGAAGCAAAGAGCTGTCTAAAGACTATATAGCCTAGAAATAGAGAGTAGGTGTTGATTATTTAAGGTGTTAATTCATACAGATAGGCACTCCTGCCGTTCATTATTTTTAAGGTGTAGAACCACCTCTCTATATAGTATAAGGACTTAGAATTGCTAGACAATTAGGTGATTATGCTAAGTGAGAATAGGTGGACTTTAAATTCAATTAGGTACAAGTGGATTTAACACTTTAATTAACATATAAGCACTTGTACAATTAGAACCTATTACCTTCTTATTCTTAATAGACATAAGAGCCACCTCTTAGCTTAATTTTAACACTACTATATAGAACAGAAGATAATCACCCTCTATATGCTACTACACTCCTTATACATTCTTCAGCCACTTAATATAAGCTGCTTTACGCTACTAAAGCTTTTGTACAGACATTAGATTAAAACCTTTATATAGAACCAGCTAAACTACATTATAAAGCTTAAGTTTCTCTATGCATTTAAAGAAGCATTCAAAGCAACATTTATAGAGCAGAACATTAAGAGTGGATTCTAAGCTATAGGACTAGTTCTATATAAGCTATAGAATGTCCTCTCTTACTTAAATCTACAGTTAAGGACTCTAACTCCTCTTATAGTTAAGAGTAACAATTAGACTTTAAAGACTCCTCAAACTATAAGGGAGCTTGATTTTCAAACAGAGCATATTAAGAACTGTGTCGTTCAACATTAGAATAGCTCTCCTACCTTAATTATTAATGCACTTAGCCGGCTTGCTAAAGGAGCTTAGGTTATGATACATTCTACTGTTCTACTTAAGGCAGAAGTTAAGGCTCTACAAGCAGCAAATAAACAGAAAAAGAGGAGGGAAAGGAAGCGTAAGAGGCATATAATGCAAGGGGGCAGTCTCTCTGTACAAGAGGGAGAGGATATCCTTTAGAGTACTGAGGTTGATGCTCAACTCTATACAGAGGTGGCAAGTAAGACTACTCGGCAGGTGGGTTCTACAGGCCGGCAGCGGCGATGTGGCACATGTAGTAATATAGGGCATAATGCTCGTACGTGCGAGAGGCGCTAGGAATCAGTTGCAATTGAATAAGGGTCATTATGTAGGGTGGTGGTGTAGTAGTAGGTAGTAATAGTCAATTCTGGTGTTTTCGTGACCGGTTCGCTTGTGTGACCGGTTCGCTTGTGAAATACGTTACCTTATATTCTCTAATAATTAATTCTCTGGCGGCTTTTTATCCTCATAACGACAATATTCCACAAAAAGATTCATACTATAATAGCGAGACTGATAGCGACGGCAAATAGGACAACTATTCCGAAGCCGTAGCAAATATGTTCAAGTATGAGCACCCTGCTAATTTTTGAGTTCAGTTTTCACGACGCTTCGTAGGCATGCTCCAGCCACTTTCGAGATCGATCACGCCCCGTCCCTGTACCATATGCCCTCGAAGTTCATAGCTGCTCCCGATCTCAATATCCGCTGCCGTTTGAATGGATGGGTATTTTGGAGGGGCTGTGGTAGAGTCCAGGTCTTCGTTTAGTGTTTCCGAGAGCTGGACAGAGGATTCCGAATCATCGTTTGATGTTTCTGCGAGCTGGTCGGAGGATTCTGCGCTTTCGTCTGTTGTTTCCATGAGCTGGTCAGAGGATTCCCAGTATTGCTCCACCGTCTCCGAGGACCACTTAGATGATGGCATTGTGTTCGATAAAATAAGCTACGTTGTTGAAAAGGGATTCAAGTAAGGGTTTTGGGCGGCTTGAATGGTGAGATGAGAATATTCAGGTGGTGCTGGGTACTCTCGCAGACAGCGAAATAACTGATGAGAAGAGAAGAAAATAAAAGACACAAACAGGCACCATTGGAGGGCAATATTGCCATCGTTCGACGCATACAGAATGTGTTTAGCTCCGAAACTATATTTTTTATCACTTCATCATCTCATGACTTGATAGATCATCGCTGGTCGGCTGTCAAATGCATGGAACTAAGACGCTAGTTTTAAACCGGCGCCCACTCGCGTCCCAACGGCGTCCAAACTCCCGCCTACCCGCATCTCCGTGTACTACAGTAAATCAAGTTGCACACGTCAAACTCCACCTCAGTTCCCTCCTCGATCAACATCTTCGCATACCGACGCGTTTCATCACCAACGACAACTGCAATACACGCAGTCTACTATCCTCTGACAACAGATATATTCAAGTTGAAGAGACGCAATGTGTCTCTCTGCTACCTGTGGGACTTGTCGTGAGTGCCATGTCCCCCATCTCAATATCTGTCGGACGCAGAATTATTACTTAAATAAGTATTGAACTAGTAAACTAACTTTCCCAGAAAAGAAGACATGGTGGGGCTGTGGCTCGCATATCCCTTCAGTTATGGACAACGTCCCTGAGACTGATCGTTGCACTTGCGAACCCAAGGGTTAGTTCAGCCTCCTCCCAGATTCCCGTCTCCGACGTCTCTCTTCGTTCTCGATCTCGTCCTTCATCCTCCATTGCAACGCACAATAGCACCCGGCAAAGCTAACACAAGCAGTCGATGTCGATGGGGAAAAATACCCCCCCAAAGCGGCGAGTAAGCACTGATTCCCTGGCTGAGCTGGCATGGCATGGCGCTCATAGTGGGCATAGCGTTCTGGATGGTGGTGAGGGGCGCGGTGGGGCTATAGAAACCAGCTGATACTGAGTGAAGGGAGCTACGGGTGGTGATGGTGGCTTACCCACGGTGCAGATGTCATGTCAAAATGGAGAAGTACAGAGGGACAGTAATGTGAGGATTGGACGCGATGACGGTAGACGCAATTCAACTCCTTTCGAATGCCTTCTCTCTCCCCCTGTCTGTCTCTCTATTGTGAGGGTACTCATATCCTATATGGGCGCAAGTGAGGCAGTGGTGGACGCCGGCAGCTTCGGGTCTATCGGGCGGTCGCCGCCATGATGGACGCGAAATCAAGAGCCCCTAAAGAATGGCAGCAACCCCAAGACATCGTGAAACCGTGATACCCTACCCGTATACACAATCCCGCTCCTCCAAGCACCTCGATACTTCACGAAATCCCATTCCAGATGTAACACAAGCCAAGCCCAAACATCAATTCTCCCCCGCATTCTGCTCCTCACCGCCCCGCCATTCTGCCATCTCCCACCGCCTTCTCCCCCACCAAATCCGTAAATTTCCATCAGAACCCCTCCAACCAGCCTCCCATACCAGCCATTTCAAAGCCCATTCCTCTAAAAGGAAACTCACACGCGACCATGGCAGACGTCGACCCCCTAGCCACCCCCGAAACGGACATAACGACGCAGACCATCCTCCTGCACGCTGCAAACCACGACATCCCAGCCCTCAACCCCTTCCTGCGCGTGCCGGGCGCAGCGTCGGCCCAGGATCCAGAGACTGGATTTACGCCGCTGCATGCGGCTATTGCGGCTTGTGGTCCTGTATCTGAAAATGCGGTAGGGTCTGGGGCGCCTGCCGCTGCGCCTGCTTTCGGAGAAGAGAAGGGTGCTGGTGAGGAGGCCAGCGCGATCGAGGATATTGAGGCGTCTGCTATAGCAACGGTCACGGAGCTGTTCCTCTCGGGCGCGATCTGGAATGATATTGACACGAACGGTGAGACACCAGGGTGCCTCGCGTGGCGTCTAGGGAGGAAGGGGGTGTATGAGACTGTTGTTCAGGCGGGGGTGCGGGCCGAAGTGCTACTGGGGATGATGGGGGGGTACGACCCTTTGTATAGCGGGGAGGAGTCGGAAGCCGAAGAAGAAGATATCACAGAGCCCGCTGCAGAAGCAGAGCCACAACCAGAAGCCGCAGTTGAGGCGAAAGAAACCACAGAAGCGAAAGGCGCCGCGCCCTTCGACCCGCAAGATCCCACCGACGTCAACTCCCGCGACTACCTCGCCTCAGAGCTCACCTCCACCTCCACCGCGCTCCTCGACTCCGACGCCAACGCCGTCATGATGGAGTGGGAAACAGACATCATGAAGCTCTCTGCAACCCTCCTCGCGCCCGCCCCGGGCCTGCGCGTCCTCAACATTGGCTTCGGGATGGGCATCGTGGATCGCTTCTTCTCCGCTAAGACACCTAGCACACATCATATCATCGAGGCGCACCCAGGTGTACTCGCAACCCTACGTGAGCCCGACCACGAGTTCGGGGCGAAGTGGGAGGCGAAGGGGGAGGAGGGAAGGAATAAGGTTTGGGCAGGCAGGTGGCAGGACATCGCGCCCGCACTGCTGATGGGAGGGGAGATGTATGATGCGATTTACTTCGATACCTTTGGGGAGGACTATGGGGCGCTGAAGATGTTCTTTGAGGACTATGTGCCAGGGCTCCTGGCGGAGGGAGGGAGGTTTGGATTTTTCAATGGGCTGGGCGCCGACCGGAGGGTATGCTATGATGTGTATACGCGTGTGGCGGAGATGGATCTTGAGGGGGTGGGGATGGAAGTGCAGTGGGTGGAGGTCGAGGTGCCGATTGAGGAGGGACTTGGTAAAGAGGGTGAGGGGGAGTGGGAGGGGGTTAGGAGGAGGTACTGGACATTGGATACGTATCGCTTGCCTATTTGTACGTTTATGGGTTAAAGGGACGTGTAGGGGAAGATTGGAAATCAATGGTCGTTTACCAGTTTAGGGCGTGAGAATCTCGTCGCTACGTTTGGGTGTTGACAGCTGCACGGTGGTGGAAAGAAGAGGGGTATTTGTGGCTTGAAAAGAAGTAGATTAGTCCGCTATGTAGCCAGACAATACCAAGCATTCTCCAATCGTTTTCTTTTTGATTATATAGCCTGACAATAACGAACATCCCGTTTTTTTTTGGTCATGTAGCCCGAAGGTGCCAGCGTCCCCTTGTATTCCAGCAAATCTGCCAGTTACAAGTGGGCTATGCCACGAAGCTCAAATTCAAGCAATTTCGTTGAGACGACACTTGCTAGGCGTCTAAAAGCGCTCATTTGTAGTTCTCCGGGTGCTGGATTCCAGCCATGTTGCCAGCCTTGACCCTCTTGAGAGTCAGCGCGGCAATGAGAGCAGCTCCAACACCGCTTCCATCCTCGGCGGCAAGGATCTCGATCGGGTCCCTCTCTCCAGCCTTCTTCTCGGGCCAGTCGAGGATCTCACGCAGGGCCTGGGCACCACGCTCCTTGAAGTGGGGGTATTTGTTGAAGACGGATCCGTCGGCACCGACGTGGCACGTCTCGTAGCCCTTCTTCTTGCAAATGGCAGCGACACCGCAGGCCGAGAGGCGGGCAGCACGCGTACCGATCAGCTCGGCGAGGCGGCGGATAAGCTCGAGCTCGGCCATCGAGGGCGCGATGTTTAGTCTTGCTTGGAAGAGCTCTGCCGTCTCAGACAAGTTCTCAAAGGGATCCTCTTCGATGGCAGAGAGGAATGAGGAGTCCAATGTGTATGCCTTGCGGAGCTTTTCGATGTTCTGTTGGTCGAAGATGTTAACGTGCTTGTTATCGTGCAGGTCAACAAGGACGGCACGGAAGATCTCGCCCAGGTACAGGCCGGCGATCATCTTTTCGAAGGCTTGTTGGTCAGGGCGTGGCGATGCCTTGTCAATGACAACATCGTATGGAGTACGGGGCAGGACAGCGTGCTCATTATCGAAGGCACCCCACTCGCAGTTAATGCCCATGAGCATGTCTGCGGGGAGGTTCATGTGAGCAAGCTTGGGGATGGATCCACAGTCCTCCATGTATGCGGCGTTGCATCCAGTGCCGAAAATGCAGCCGATCTTCATCGTGGTGTCTGTGTATGCTGAGGCAATCAATGTTCCAGTGGTATCATTGATCAAGGCAGCAAGATTAATCGGAACACCCTATACAGTTATTAGCCAATGCAAGAAGGGACACTGTGGTCGACTTACTCTCTTCTTCAACGCATCCAAAAATGGAGGGACCACATCATTTCCCTCTACTCCATCGATGTCAAAACCTTTAGTCCAGCGCTGGAGGATACCGTGGTCAATATAGTTTTGCGTTGCCGGGTATGAGAATGTGAATCCGAGCGGCAAAGTTTCCAAATTATCCTCTCCGTGATGAGTTTGAATAAATTGCTGCAAGCAGTCGGCAATGTACTCCCACAGCTCATCGGCCTCGCCTGTCTTCAACTCTTCCGGCATCCTGTACTTGGACTGGATTATATCGAATTCGGACTTCTTCTCGGTCAAAGTGATCTCGCAAACCCGCAGGTTAGTTCCTCCCATGTCCAGTGCCAAGTAGCGGCCTTGTTCATGTCCATCTGGCATTCCCATACACCATGTTGGGTTCATTGGCTGCAATAAATTAGCCTATATCATACGTACAGGAGGTTCAATGCAGCATACAATACTTCCACCCTCTACAGTAAGGCCCTTAGCTAACTCTTTCACAAAATGATCGGTGATCTCCTTGAGCTTCTCTTGTGGCACATTGAACATGCCCTCGAGGCGCTTCACCTCTTGGGCAAGATCCTTGGGTAGATCGGTGCTCGACCCTATTACGCGTTAGATTCCATTTAACCTCGAAATATGCACTGCTGCGCTATAAACACATGAAAAACATCGAATCTATCACTACTATCCACAATGGCAACACCCATTGGTTGGCAATGGGTTTGTACATGATTTGTTTCGGGGCCAAACGATACCATGTATCATGCCGTCGCTGAGGGAGGAGCTAGATGGGAACAGTATTGAGCAACAGAAGAAACATGGCTGTTCTTCCTTTTGCTGGTTTAAACTGCTTTCAGACCTGAGCGAAGTCGCTCTATCATTGCATTTCAACCCCGCACCCCACGAGATTGATCAAATCGTGACCTTAGCCTCGTTCGTCCAATCTTTGCAATGGACTTGGTCCGAAATGCTAAGTTCCCTCCAAAGCTATATCACAATTGCATTTGGCTTTCCCCGACAACGCTGTGAAGACAAGAGCGAAATTCGGAGGCATACCTTGGCGAGACGGCGGCTTCTTTGGTCCAAGGCCAACCATGATTACAGGATTTTAGGGTGAAAGTATGATAGAAAAAGGTATATGTGTGCAAATTCACAAACTCTGCTTGAGTTCAAATCGCGAGGGACCTGGCTGCTTATATATGGGCAGCTCAACAAAAATCGATTGTTATGTCTTGAGTTTTGTTTTGTTTTGTTTGATCTTGCCCCTCTTCTCGCCGTCATAGGGCCCAGCCTTGGGCAGATAAGCTAAGGTGTGGGTCTGACTCAGCATGCGTCTTCGGCGCGGGTAACTCCAAATTGAGATAAGCGCACGATAGCTTGCGCGTCCGTACGCGGCTAATTCTAAACTGTAAGGACACCTTGAAAGTACCACCAAGCTTGGGACGAGAGCTTCAGGCAAATCTTCTGGGCGGCCTCGACAACGATTCATCCACCCTTCTCTTCCAAACGATAATCTTTAAGGCGACTGTATATATCTAGCCGTCTGTCGGCATGGTTAACATAAAGGCATTGTCGCTTGCGACTGCCGTCCTCTCCTTCGCTGGAGCAGCTCTCTCCAAGTCGACTGTAACGAAACCGGCCTCGTCACAAAACATCCTCCCGTCGACGTTCACGCCGCCCCAAGTATTCAAAAATATAAATATTCAACGATCTATCAACCTGGAAAAGAGCTACCCCAGGAACGTTGTCAATGTTGTCATAGAGAACGTCTCTCCTGAGGCACAAAATGAATATTACATCCCATTCACAACCTCACAAGCGGAGAAGCTTGGCAACTTGGAGGTGAAGGATAACAAAGGCTTGAAAAGTCCGTCGTTTAGCTTTGAGGCTGTTTCCATTGATGGTTCAAGGTATGGTTATCCGACCGCGCCTGTTCGTTGACTCTGGCTAATCTTCATAGCGATACCCAATTCTACAAGGTCCAATTGCCCCAGCCATTGGCGCCAAAGGGCAAACAGACTATTCAAATCAGCTACTCGTTCCTCTCCTCCCTGCGCCCTCTGCCAGCAGCCGTTGCTCAACAAGACCCACAATTCCTTGTCTATGAGTTCTCCGCATACTGGCCATCCTCGTATGCCACCACACACCAGGAGACCGAAGTCAAGTTCCCTGGCGCCAGTGTACCAGAATACACCGGTGGAATTGGAGGCAAGGAAGAGTCTACCCAAAAGGTTGGCTCGAAGCTTACCTACGGACCGTTCAAGGACGTCGCTGCGGGAACCACCCAACCCGTCCGTGTCCGTTACCAGCACACTCAGCCGCTGATCCACGTCTCGAGGCTGGAGAGAGATATCGAAGTCAGCCATTGGGGTGGCAACATCGCCTTTGAGGAACGCTACACTATCGTCAACAAGGCCGCGAACCTCTCCTCCCAGTTCAACCGTGTTGAGTGGGCGCACCAGCAATACCGTACCCCAGAGACGACGGCGATCAAGGCGCTCCACATCCCTCTACGCGTCGGCTCCCTGACTCCTTACTACACGGACGTCATTGGGAACATCTCGACCAGCCGCTTCAGGAGCAGCAAGCGCGAGGCCAATTTGGAGCTCAAGCCCCGTTATCCTATCTTTGGTGGCTGGAACTACCCCTTCCGCATCGGATGGGATGCGAACCTGGCGACTTTCTTGAGGACAGTCAAGTCTTCCGATAGCTACGTCTTGAATGTCCCCTTCCTTGAGGGTCCCAAGCAACATGAGGGTATCTCATACGAATTTGTTGAGCTCCGTGTCATTCTTCCTGAGGGCGCTACGTAAGATATTATCCCAGACTACTCTTAAAATAAACCACTAACACTGCCCAGGAATGTCAAGTACGAGACCTTAGTCCCCATCGTCTCCGCCACAATCTCCACCCACGTTACCTTCCTGGACACCATCGGCCGCACGTCCCTCACCCTGCAGGCACGCAACCTCGTCGACGCGGTCCGTGGCCGCGAGCTCATTGTCACTTACGAATACCCTCTCTCAGCGGCTCTCAGGAAGCCGGTTGTGATCATCGTTAGCGTTCTGGGTCTGTTTGTTGCCGTGTACCTCCTCGGAAGCCTGAACACGGGCATTTCCTCGAAAAGGGTGAAGAAGGCTTAGAAGCGAAGTGGTGGCATGCAGGGGAGAAAAGTCACATGTGAAATGTATGCTTATGTAGAATACTCATAAAGGTTATTGCTGTTTTTGGTCGAGCTACGGGATTTTTTGAACCTTAAGTGATTTAATGAGTGACTGCAGTGCATTGGTCTCTGTCTAGAAATCGTAGGGCATAGATGTTCATTAACTCGAATCAAAGCTATGCATACTCAAATTGCCATCAAAATCAACAAACACTAACAATCTGTCCAAAACCGACAGTAAATATGCCATCCATCCATCCATCACCAAGATACTCTACTCCTTCGCCGCACCAGCATGACTCTGGCACCAATTCACCCAATCCACAAACAACCCCGCCGCCACCTTCTTCTCCCCCATCACCCACTGCACCTGCGTATCCCTATACACCCCCGCCACCTTCTTCACCAGCCTCTTATCAACCCTATAAAGACTACTCGCGACCAACAAACTCGCCGTGCTCGCCGCCTTCGCAAACGCATGACTCGCATCGCTAGCAGCCTCCTCATGAATCTCCTTCAACAGCTCAATCCGCTCCAGGATATCAAAATCCACCTTCTCCTCTCCTCCCGCCTCCTCGTCCCCATCCGCCTTGCCCCCCTTTGTAGCCTTCTTGAAGGCCGCGATCACAGAGTGCGCACGCTCGCCAACTTGCTTCGTACCAGTCTCGCGCATGCATCGCAGAAGCGGGAGTACGAGACCGTAGGCCTCTACCTTCTCCGGCACGCGACGAACGTAGATCTCCAGAAGGTCCAGGATGCGGTTCTTGAGGTTGACGACGGTAGCGCGCGCGTCCTTGGCTTCCTGTTTCTTGTTCGGGGTCTTCTTGCGCGCAGCGAAGATCTCAACGAGCTTCTCGTCCAACTCCAACATCTCGGAGTCAGACATGTCGGCATCGGATTCCGATTCAGCGGCGGCGTCTTCGTCGAGGCGGTGTGTGTCGAGCGCAGCGGCGAGGGCTTTGTCGAGTGCAGCCATGTCGGCGTCCTCTCCGTCTTCGGCAGCGTCGTCGGCGTCGTCACCGTTCGCGGAGATCATCTCCACGTCGGAGTCCAGCTCGTCGGAGTCAGAGCCTTCCTCATCATCGTGGTCGTGGTCATGTTCCTCATCATCGTTCTGGTCGAATAGTGCCTGCTGGCCCTTGGCGCTCTCGGCGGCGCCGAGGACATCGGTCATCAAGGCCAGTCCTTCGGCGGTGATTTCGGTGGCGAAGGCGGTGAAGACGTGCTGTGCGACTTTGCGGAGGAGAAGGGATGATCTCGACATCAGGGATAGAAGGATCTCGACGAGCACCTGGGACACGTCTTGGCCCTCCTCGTCCTCTTTGCCGCGGATCAGCTTGTCGTAACAGAGCTTGAGCTCGTCCAGAACAGAGGCTGCGTCGGACTCGCCGTTGAGGAGCTGGAAGACTACCAAGGCGTATAGGAGCGCCAGGGCCTCAAGAGAGACCTTCTCCTTCTCAGAAGCCTTCTTCGCCTTCTTGAGTAACTTCTCCATTGTGGCAAGGGCCTTGTCTTTGGCTGCCTCGACCTCGTCCTCCATCTCGACGGCATCGGTCTTCACGGACTGGAGCAGTTCAATCGGGTAAGAGAAGCCCTTTGGATCGGAGATGAGATGGGCGAATGCAGATGTCAGGCGGCCGCGGAACATGGTCCTCGATGCCTCAGATAACTCAGGCTTGCACTTGAGGTGCTTCTTCGAGTATGAGAGCTTGCCAAGGGTGGGTAGACCGGTGGTCTTGACCCAGGTGGCATCGACGGACTCATCAGTGACGTTAACGCGGCGGATCATAGAGAGCAAGTAGTCTCCGAAGCACTGGCGGCGGGTCTCGGCATCTTTGTCGCTCTCGCATCCCTCGATTTTCAGCGCTGGCTTGAGCAGGATGTCAACAACAGCCTCTGCGTCCTTGCCAGAAGCCCAGCCAAGCATCTTATCAATAGTCTTCGTCTTCGTAACTTGGTCGAAGTTGTAGAATCCATTGTCGCCAATCAGCTTTGGCAGAACCGTAGGGATAGTGTGAGGGTGGGCTTCAGCCATCTGCTGGACAGCTCTAAGACTCTTCTCAGCTGCGCGGTGCAGGAAGCGATCCTCTTGCGACATGTGGTTGATGAGGCAGCGGACCAGGTTTGGGCTGAAAACGCTAACGAGTAGTTCCTTGTAATCCGACGAATCGGTAAGCATCTTCTGGAAAAGAAGGAATCCCCAGAATTTGCGCTCTCGGGATGCAGATGCCGAAAATAGATTCTCTGTTCACTCATTAGCACGGTACTTTGAATTCAGACATCGCAATTCCTACCATCAACAGCAACCTTCCAGAACTTCTCAAACTCATCCGCAACATCCTCATCACCGGCCCTCGCACCAGCAACGTACTGATCCACGATCATCCCCCACACAAAGTGCAACTGCGGGTTCCAGTTCCCAGTCTGCTTCGCCTGGCCCTCACCCTCCGGCGACGAGCTCTCCTTCAGCGCCTTCCCCAGCGACTTCAGGTGCTCAAGCGGGTTCCCGCTGCTCCCCCATGGCTTCGGGGGGAACTTCATATCCGGGAACTGGCGGCGCGCTGCGATCCAGATACCGACACCCTCAGGCGACGCGGCAAGTCCTGCCTCAAACAGTCTCTTGAGTGTCGTCTCGGCTTGGCTCTGAGACATCTGCGCCAGAGCTTCGACGACCACCCATCCGACTTCCTCTCTCAGCCATGGCTTCTTGCCGCACAGGTATATGAGTGAATCAAACACGACCTCCCATCTCTTCTCCTCGCCCGAGAAGAGGATCTTAGCTCTCACAAAGCACTGTAGCCCAAACAGCAGACCCAGCGCATGATCCTTCTCTTCCTGTCCACTCAGATCCCCCTCCGGCTTCGTCTTAAGCTTCAGTATCTCAAGCACCTTCTCAAACCCCAACCCAGGATATTTATCCTCCCCCCCAAACATCTGTCCCAGCACCTCCGTCAAAACAATACTAAACCCCAACCTCGCGCCCTTCCTCCCACTCGCCAACCCCCTAAAAAGTCTCCGCTCCAAATGCCTCTGCATCGTTGTCTCCGAAGCCCCCTCTCCCATCAGTAGTCCCGAGACGACTGCATCCGCAGCAGCGAGGCGCTCAGCCGCATCCTCGCTCGAGAGCTGATCATATAGCTGCACCTCGCGCTTGAGCTCTGGTCCCTTCGCATTGTCCACAAAGGGGAGTATGGGCAACGGCTCCGCCTCGACGGCGACTCTTTTCGCAGCAGCAGCGGATTTTCTCGTTTCCTTCTTGTTCGGGTCTTTCTTTGCCTCCTTGGCCTGTTTCTTAGCTGCAGGTGCACCGGCGGGTGCGTCCTGTGCTTGTCTCTTGTGTTTGCCGCCCATTATTGTTGCGTTTTTGGGGTGGTGGTTGGTTGGTGGGCTGGGATTGGCTTTTGATCGAGTTGCGATTTATTTTGGTTTATCTTTTTCGGTGAGCTTTCTGCTAGCGGTTACCGCCTCAATGGGGCCCGGTTTGGGCGTAGCGCAGGTCCTGGATTTTAGACCCTGTTCTACGTATTTCAACGACCAGCACCAATTAATCGCAGGTGGAAGCGATGTGCGTTCGCGACCACCAAATATTGTAGGTACCTTTACATAGTACATTGTATGTAAAGTGACTTAAGGTAACGAAAAGACAGAAATGTCGTAGAATTGTTTAAATAAAGTCATGTATAAACTACCTTAAATGCTCTATTAGTGTTCTAAAATTTAATAGATGATATACATATATATAATACTACTTATTCTAGAAATTTTTAATTTATATAGTGTTATAAAGTTGTTGATTACTAAAAATTATGTAAAATAAATAGGATTAACTATATTAAAGGTATTGAAAATGAAGGTTACGATTTTAGTCAGTTCACAATATAAAATGTCCCAAACGAGTATCGCTTCAACCCACGATTAATTGTTACTACAGTTAAGATAGAAGGCATAATCATTTAATCACGTCGCAAAGTAAACAATAAGATGCTTCGAAAGTTTTCTCTCCTAAGTATCTCAACAACTAATGCTTCTCAATCCGACCCCTTCATATGATTTATTCCCACATGTACCGCCCCCTCCAAAAGAGGGCCAATTTCTACAAAGATACATGGTTCAATACAGAGTAATCGCTCCTCGCCCTCCGCATAATCGCACAGCCCGTCAGAGAACTAAAACTCGCCGACGGCTAAAAAAAACACAGCCCTATAAAACCTCTCCCGTCAAAAACCCAGACGGGGTGAGAAGGTAGAAAAAGCTATGCAAGTGGTGCAATGCAGATGTCAAAAGCGACGCAAAAACAGGATCAAGAAAGGCCTCAAGTGAGACATCGTGGGTTGGTGTGAGAACAAGGTATGTTGTGTGAGTGCGAGAGAGCCGGATGGTCTCATCCTGTATGTTGCTCGCTTGTTCTGTTTGAGAAACAAGTCGAGTCTTTAGACGTCAAGGAAATAGGTTTGTGGCCGACACGATGGTTGCGGCTATAGTATGGTGTATGGTGGAGAAGATAATGGCTGGAAATACCTAATCCGGTGTGTGTTGGATAATGGCCATTGGCCATTGCGTGGGTCGCATGTAAAGATCCACGCCGGGGTTTAGAGTATGCAAATAATATATTTGCAGAGCAGCTTCATATTGAAGTGCTGGTGGGGTATGGTAGAGTAGTCGTGGCGACAATGCAGCAGATGCAGAAGGTTGATAAGCTGGAGCAAAGGATGCAATATTCGCTCAAATGCCATAAAGTCCATGAAAGGTTGTCATGTGCGCCATGTGAAGAAGGATGAATGAAACGGCTCGCTCAGTCGCTGAAAATGTGTTTGAGAAGTCATATACCGGAACGCCTAAAAGGAAAAATATCAAAACTCCGGGCCAAAACGAAACGAAGTCATGAGGAAATTAATATGATGCCAAGCGACGACCATGGACGCGATTATCGTTCGGTATGGGCGATGAATCGAGCATCATAGTGTCGAATGCTCTGCCTGATCGGCTCGGTCCAGTTGGGCTATCCTCGACGCCGCCATGTTGGCCGAAGGCAAAGGTCTGGGCACGGCTAAGCTTTCCTCTGTTCTGACGGAGCCTGCCCATTTCTCGCTCGCATGTGAACGCATGCTCTTTTGCATCCATCTCAACATAGTTTTGTGGGTAGCATCGGTCACGGTGATCGGAGAAGAAGGCGCTGTAGCCTCCGTCAAGGATATAGACCTCAGGATAAGTTAGCCTTGGATAATGCTCAATGTTTGTCGTGCGATCTTGCTGGCGAACATGGCGTGCCATGATCGGAGCGCGATGGGCAGAGTATTCGCAGTGGAATATTAGAAGTGTGTTTTCGGTCGTGTTGGCGAATAGTTCGCCTGTCAACATCTCCTTATCATTATAGTTGACAGCGCCATTAATATGACCGCCGTTGTATTCATACTCAAATCGACAGTCAATAACCATTCTCTTCTTGTAATTGTTGTCGAACTTTCCCTCGAGAATATCGACAAGTGTATCTTTCGTAATTCTTGGGATGCTGTCCGGTTGTCCTTCCTGGAAGAAGTGGGGTAGCACTGGCTGGTGCTGCTCGTCAACATCCATGACAGATTGAAGGGCGGTGGATGAGCAAGTAGGCGGCTCCTTCTTTTGAGTCATGATATCCGCCGGGTTCTCAAACATGCTCAACGACCGACGAAACTGCTTCCTTGGGCGGAAGAGGGGGTTTGACGGGCGGCGTGCATGGCTGATGGGTGAGCCGTTACGAACAACTGATATGCTTAAAGATGACTGCTTTGTTCTTTGCGGAGGAATAACTGCGATTGTAGGGTTATTTGAAACCGCCATTCTCTTCTCTTGGGGAGGCGATTCCATGAAGCACTCTCCAAGCGACATAGAGGTCGACGTTGACAGCTTGCTGCTTCCTGCACCAAAGCGGAACGGAGGCAGCTGCATCTCAGGGCGTGACCGTTGTGGTACGGCTCCTGCCGACTGTCCCTTTGTCCTCGCTAGTCCTGGTCGTAGCAAAATGGATTTCCGCCTCCTATCACAATGATCAGAAACTTGCACTGCGAATGTATGAGAGAACTTACTCGGGCATGAACGGAGCTGGCTTGGGAAGCTCTGCTACATTAGGACGCGGAGGAGACGATCGAAGTGTCATCTCATGTTCATTTGTCTGGGGTGGGCATGGAGACTGGGCCTCGATCTGGACTGAGTAAGGAGCTTTATGAGGTAACGGGGACACGTCCATTGATTCGTAGAATGGCCCCGGAGACGAGGATTGCAACGGCGGTGTGGTAACGCTCTCTGCTAGGTGTTAGCAGCTGCTCCATACTATCACACGGACCTATCTTACCACGACTATCCAGTGTACCAAAGATGTTTGCTGTGAACAGAGACCGACGAGGAGTGGGAAGCTGCGGGCTGGCAAACAGTTAGCACAGGTACGCCTGGGTGTATAGAATTGGACATGCCTCATATCAATATGGAAGTTCTGGGACAGATCGGCTGCCAGGCTGGTCGTGGGGGAAGAGCCTCGAATGGTCTTCAGGGAGAAGTACTCTGGGGCCGGCCTCTTCATGCTCAGATCTCTAAAATTGAATGCTCCTGGACCAAAGCTATTTGATGCCGACAGATTGGAATTGCCGCGGGTGTACATGTCTCTGCAGTTCCATGGCATGAGGGAGGGAGGCTGCATAGCAGCCAAAGGTGAGGAAGCTTCCATGATGGCAGCAAATTGTAACACGGCTCCCACAACAGTGTCGGCCGGATTGCAATAGATAGAGAGAAGTATATGGGCGTTATTCGAATGTTCTGACGACAGAAGAATGTAATCGTTACAAGCCAATTAACTATGAACGCTGCGTACGAAAAATGCAGGACAGGAGCAAGAGATGCAATGCCAAGGTACGTTCGACGTATCCTGTAGTTATATAGAATGCCAGGCCGGGTGATGGTATGGTCGAAGCTATATTTTATTATTGAATCAACGTCTCAGACATTGATGCTTGTGGGTAGGTCAGGTCGTGTTGAGCTGGATACTGTGGGGAGGGTCGGGGACGGGTTTCGGGGTCGTATATCGTAGGAATTGGCGTGGTGGTGGTGGTCGAAGTACGGAGTCGTTTTTGACGGTCGGTCTTGGGTTGAATTGATGTCCTCTCGCAGTCGGTCGGTCTTGTCGGTCGGTGGTCGTCGTCGTCGATATCGAAGTTCCCACTAGGAAGGTTGGGAGGAGACCTTCGAAGTGGTATCCTTCTTTGTCGATTGGGAGGTTGACGAGGACTGGCTGGCGGTAGGGAAGAAGAGAGGAAAGGGAAGGATTGAGGTGAGGAGACGGAGGAGTTTTGAATGGGACCAGGTCGGCCGTCCGTCTCCAAGTCGACGAGAGGAGTGGGTAAGGATGCAGCGAACAGAGGACTGGCACTGGACGACAGGATGTCGCTGAAGGTGCCTGTCCCTGTCGAGTTTGTGTAATTTGTGTTGTCAGGGCAATTATTCGGTCTTAAGGGTACTTCCTTGCATCAAAGTGCATTCAAAGGCGAGGTACTCTTACTCTAGCGTGAGTTGGGGATGGGAATGGAAGGTAGGTATTGGGTGTGTACCTGTGTGAATGGATTGATAGGATTGTGCAGTGCATTATACATACTAGAGTAGTAGAGTATTCACACTAAAAGTACAAGCGAGTGACCACAGCCAACCATGTTTCCCAGCTGGAGATCGCTGCACAAGTACATACATGCATACATGCATATTGTACATGCATGCATACTTTTTTCAGTGGGAGCGTACAGCATTTACAGCGTCTCAGCGTCTCAGGAAAGGGCCATACAGGGCATAACAGGGCATAACAGGGCACTAACACACAGTCACGCACTCTCACACACTCTCACACACTCTCACTAAACTACTATTGTATGCTAGACTTCACTCCACTCCTAGCGCCTCGTCGTCGTCAATTTTATCTTCGCTGTTCAGCTGAAAAATGCACCGCCATACCGCCAGTACCTAGCTTCTTTAAGCGCCGTCTGTCTTTCTCTCCCATCAAAACCCACTTGGTCTGTTGTTATGAAGTCTGACTGGCTGTCTCGTGGGCATCGGGACATTTCGATGTACTCTTCAGACTCCTCCGTCCTCTCACAAAAGTGAACAAACGTGGATCGATGGAGCCATGGAGCCATGAAGCGCCGTTGCTAAGGGGAATCGGGAACGGAATCACAGCCTTGTACAGCCAAGCAACGTGGTGACATACTAAACTGTGTACAGTTACAGTCATTCACGTTACTACGAAACTATACTCTATACTCTACTACTGCTGCGGTACGACATCATCATCAACGGTCTCCCCGATCTTGGCTGTCTGGCTGTGCCGTTATGCTACCTACCTGGAACAACAGTACATACACGTCTTTACTGGTCTCCATAAGAGCAATTGCCAGTTGCCACAACCAGGAACTTGAAATTCGAAATTACTCTGTTCCATCTCGTTCGCGTTTGCATCTATCTCCCCCATATTCGCCCCATCAAAAAGCTCAAGATCTCTGAGGGCCTGTAGCGCACTGGCCCGTTGAGATTGAACGAACGCAGTTCTGAGACCCCCAAGAACTCCCGTCATGCGCACCACGATGGTCTTACTTCTCATGTTTCAACGCTTTGATGCCCACCCTACAAGAATAGAGTTACAATCATGGGGTATTCCATGGGCCAGACGAAACAATGTCCCGGAATGAGCTGCTCTATGGGGTGACCCGATAAGCCCTATGGAATTGCCCCATGCTCAAGCTCAGAGGTGCAAACCTGTTCCAGAGCTGTGATTTGCCGTCTTCTTTGGGCAGAATTAGATTGCTGATGTGATCAACACCCCCGATAATTCGTCCACAAGCGGTTATAATATTGCTAACTGAAATACTCCGAATGGGCTGATAGTGGAGGAACGCCATTCTCTGTCCGCGCTTCCCGAGCATCTCTCTCCCAATCGATCAACACCATGTGCATCTGACGCCTGTTGGTTTTTGAGATGAGCAGAGACCCAGAACGATCATTTTGCGTCATGCCACATTGCCAATGGACTAAGCGCCGATCAGCCCTGGAGTGGGATCTCGCTCTAACGCGAACCTTGGAAGTTAGTTTTTTTAGGCCTAAGATGCAAATACTACACTGGGGTTTGAGCATATTCAATCGGGCCCAGCTCCGTCCCTGCGACGATTCTCGACGAAACCGGACAGCGGGTGGCGCGTCGAAGGAATGATTCCCTTCGAGCTTCCTTTTCCCATCTACTACAGTAGTACACCATCGTCGTCGCGCCCGCTTTTTCTCCCGCGAGTGAGACAATATCCAGAAATGCCAGCTGCCAGCATTGCCCACTTTGCGCCACGAACCGCAAGACATGCGGCTTACGGAGTAGCTCGTCTCGTCATCCGTGCCAAACACCAATGGCGAGCTGCGCCGCGTCCAAGCAACCGCTTACCCTCCCTGATTTAGACACAGCTTCCTGACTGCCAATATTTACCCGGACAACCCCTCCAACCGACGCGCCGTGACTCCCAGCCAGGAGGACGATCAAACCCCAATAAGTGAGGGGAAATCGAACTATGCCTGCTCACCGCTGTATTCCCTGTGTTGCACTATTTCAATAGAGCCGCTGTGCCACCGTCGCTCGCTGCCAGCGCCCTGATTGTGGGCGGGCGACGGCCAGGAAGTTGCTGCTCACCTCGGTTAGACGTGTCACGAAATGTAAACAAAACATTGCAGGGGTAAGTCTCAGTCGCGCCGTCGCCAAATCTCGCGCAATCACGGGACTTGAACCACCTTGAACCACCCAAAGGCTCGCGATTACTCCGAGACCGCGGTAGGCGACCTGTTTGATTTGGAGCGTCTCTCTCTCTCCACACACCAGCTTCACCTTCCAAATCAGCCCGGTCTCAGAGCCCCCCGCGCGACCCTCTCCGAGTAAACGGGAATGTCGCAGAAGCGGTCGATTACAGTAAGTCAAAAGTCAAACCTCCCTCTCCTCCCTCGCGTCGATCATCCGTCCACGATCCAAGCCTGGCCGCAGCGAGCGGACCGCATTCCCATACCGCGTTGCCATAGCATCCTCGATCTGCAGGCTGCGCGGCGCAACAGCACGGCAACCACGTCGCATCCACTCTCGCTCCTTCGGGCTGCTGCAGCGTCCAGCGCCCGCATCAGCTGCGTGACCGATTGCGGTTAACAGCTATGTATGTACTCCATGGGCACATCGGCGGAGATGTAACCTTGGGGCACCGCCTGCTTGCGGCAGATATACGATGCACATGTTTCATGCATTTCCTTCGCATGCAGCTGTGGCGTGCATAGGGCAGTGCTTCGACGGGACCCTTCAAAAGTTCTCGTGATTCCATTCCCTCATTTCAGTCTCCTGATATGCGTCGCAGTCCCCTTTCTTGACAGTTTCCGGCGTGTATTCGCGTTCGCTCGTGACACTTTCCAAGGGGAAGGGTGGTGATTACGGGTACGCTGAGACGTGGAATGGCCCTCCCGCGCTGCTTCCGGCGTTATCCTGCTTATCGGGTGAGACATTCAGCCGAATGCGGCCGCGCGGCACGTGTTTTTCGACGGGTTGGGTTGAGGGGCTTCGCGTTTTCTAGGAACAGGGACGATATAGATCACGCGTTTGGGGGAACAGGGACTTCAATAGATCATGCTCCTGAGAAAGGTGATGAAGGGTGCGCGTTTTGTATGCAGGGCTTCGTGTTTGTTTGTTGGCTTGGAATAAACATGGAACACGCGTGAGCCCTTACGATATGATGCTGTGGACTTGAACGCCTTTCGTTGGAATACAGAGTGCTCTCATTCTACCCCCCTCCCCCCCCTTTTCAAACTTGCCCCCAAGCAATCTAGATATAAAAGTTACAATCTCCTAACCAAGCACCTAGCACTGCCATTCAACCAGCAACCACCTGCCATGAACCCTATAAACCCCCCCCCCTCTAGACTATTACATCCCACCCCCCTCCCCCTGCCCCTCCTCCTGCCCACGCTCAACCCCATGAAAAGCCTCCCCAAACGCACTGTCATCAACCAAATCCATCCCCTCCTCCAACTCCTCAAACCCCGCCAGAGCCTCCCCAGCCGTATCCAAATCATCCAGACCCGAGAAGTCCACCGGCTCAGCCGCCTCGCTGACCCGAGGCGTCGACGCAGCCGTCACTCCCAGCGCGGTGGGCGTACCAACCTGCGCGCCCACAGCAGCGAGGGGGGCGAGTGTGGCCGCTGTGGGTGTAGCTGCCGCTGATTGGGGGGCGCTTTGGGGGACGTAGGTTTGTCCCTCCGCCGGCGCGGCCGCAGATGGCGCAGGGGCAGGGACAGGAGTAGGAGCCTGACTCTGCATCTGCGCAGCGGGTGGTGCAGCCCCTGTGGGCGACACGCCACCTGGGGGAACGACGACCCAGTCGCCCGCCTCAGACTTATCTCCCTCCTGAGCCGTGCCGCCCATCTCGACGTCCTGCTGCTGCTGCGCCGGACTAGGGGCGGAGGAGTTCACAGTCGACAAGCCCTGGATGTGATGCGGGGTGTAGCTATTCCCCGGTGTAGTAGCGGCACTGAAGCCGGTGTGGAATTGATCCAGCAAACCGGCCGCGGAACCCATATCAAGCTCGTGGTCTGCAACGAGGAGGCTGCTGTGCGCGCTACGTGGGCTAGGGGCTTGTGGCGAGGCGACCTCGCTGGGGACGTAGGGCGAGGGTTCAGGGGATGGTTGACGCTCTTGGAGACCGCCGTCTTGGAGGCGGCGGAGCTCTTTGACGGCTGCGGTGTGCAAGCCGAGAGAGGCTTCGAGCTGCGCGACGATGTCGTCGACTTTTGCGGCTGTGGAGAGCGCGGGGGCGGGCTCTTCAGAGTCGGAGTCGTCGTTGGAGGGGAGTTTGCCCTCAAGACGCCAGTACTCTGTGCCGACGTCCGATGGGTCGTTCACGGCGGTTCGTAGGGCCTTCTCGGCTTCAATTACAGTGCCGTTCTTGGCGAGCTTTGCCAGGCGCCTCGCGTGACGTCTCTTGAGCTTCTCAATCTCCTTGTTGTCTGCCTCGATCTTCTCGCTTGCCCTCTTTCTGAATTCATCCGCCTTGCCAGGGTCCAGACGGCCAATGTATTCGTTCTCGCCGCCTTTGCCATCCTCAGTATACTTCGCAGAGTTGTATGTCTCGAAAATGCCATTGGTGACCTTCTTCAGCTCGCCGCCAAGGCCGAGACCAAGGTCCACGGGTACAAGATGGTCGACGGGGACGGGCGAGTTAATAACCTCATCCATCCACTCATGGTTCTGGATGTATCTGCTCTGGCTCACCTCCCTTGGCGTCATATGATCAAACATATCGCCTCGGGACGTATCCTCCTCATCGTCCATCATCTCGACAGGCGCAGCCTGAGCAGCCGCGTGCTGCTGGTTTGGCTGGGTGCGCGCGCGCTTCGCTGCTGGCCCTGGCGTCATGTGTTGAGCTGGGTATGCCATCTGCTGCGGCGTGCGTGTCTGCATAGGGCTGAAGTACGCAGGTGCTCGCTGCGGCGCTCTGCCCGGGAACTGGATCTGCGGCCACTTGCTGCGGTCGTGGAGCATGAACTCTTTCTGCTGGATCTGTCCCTGGCTCTGGAGGTAGGCGCGCGTCTGCATCATGGACTGGATGCGCATGTCGGTGGGGATGACATTGGTAGGCACGCGGTCTCCAGGGCTGGCTGGGTAGTAATGCGTAACCCAGAGACTTGGGTCTGGTGCTGGGCCGCCAGGATTGGGGAACTTCCCAGGGACTAGTCTGTATCGTCTTCTAGCATGTGTCGCAACCGCATCGCCGGGTGCAAACCCTGCCTTGTGCTGGTATATCTCGAGCACCTGAAGTTATTAGTATTCGTACGTAGATGATTGTAAAGGGCCACATACAAAGTTGTCCACGGGCATCGCATAGACCGTCTCAGCCCCAGCCCAAATGTAACCATCGCTTGCGAAGTTGGTCCCCGCCTGTGCCTCCGGCTGCCACGTCAACAGGATCAGTCCATCCTGAGGGCGCTCCAGATAGGTCCAGTAGAATGGCGCGCTCGAGTTGGCAATCTTGGGCGCGGAAAGCAGCCAGTCGGCGATCTTGCTCTGGTGAACCGTTTGGAGTGTCGGAAAACGATAGACGGAGAGACAGTGGACATGGGGGAGCTGTGGAATATATCAGCCACCTGGTTCAGCCACGGGGAGAGGGTGATGGGAGCGATGTGGGTTGATTGGCAAGGGGACTTACGAGCTCAGGAGCGATCCCTTGGGCCGGATTCTGCATCGCGGCGAATCAATTCGGTAGATGCTTAGTTGTGGGAGCCTGTTGATTCTAAGTAAACAGGCTTGGATAATAACAATCGTGGGATAAAGCGGGCGCGATTGTCAACGATTGTCGATAACTTGCCCCGGACGCGAGGCTCGAGGTTTCGCGACAACTTCAAATGCACGGATCACTTTTAGCGTATGTGTCACGTGATCAGTGTCATGACCACCATAGGTGGCGGCTGGGGGTAAATCAATTCTATAGTGATGGGTCGTTTCCTGATGTTAAGGGGATATTATGTGAACATATCATTATGGGCTGCTGGCAAGGTAGCTTTATGAGCGCTGGAGAAGTGCTATAAAGCTTTCGTGTGTTAAACAACTAACATTTAGTCGGATTTTAAAATAATTTATATATTTTCAGCCCCTCAAAATAAAATCGAAACGTATTCTATCGTAGTTATTTAGCGATATAGTTACACAAAGCACACATTTTAAATGCTATAATGTTAGAATAGGGAACAGCGAACTATTGACGTTGCTAGAGGTTCAGCCATCGCGCAAGGCTGGTGGTATCCAACCTGGGAGGTCATGTTAAATCTTCATTGGGCGCATAATCTCAATGCGGCGGAATCCAGCGGAATATCGAATAAATCTGGATATAATACCCTTAATGCCTCTAAAGCACCCGCGACAGCCTATAACACTTCGGCAACCACCCATCAACCTCCTCCTCCCTGCCCGTGACAAGTCCAACCAGTGCCTCCGCAGACTGAAATGCGAGTCCCATACCTATTCCCGTTAGTTTAAAATCTCTCATAAAAACAGCCAATCGACTCACCATGTCCATTAAACCCCGCACAAATCCACAACCCCTCCTGCCCAGGCGCCTCGCCGACCAGAGGATGGTGATCAGTAGTCGTCCCCATAATCCCCGTCCACTCCTGCAGCACCGCGTCCTTCTCACCCCAGGTCTCCTCGCCGAATAAATTCGTCGCTACATTGGTCAGATACTCCGAGATCTCGGGATGGAGCGTCGTGTCATCGAAGGTCCTCTGTATTCCAACCCTTCCATGCCAGCTGCCGCTCGAGCAGAGCAGACACAAGATTATACGGCGAGAGTATGTACGCCAATCTAAGGTATTCGATTTTCCCATGTTCTGGCAATTAGAATTTTATTCACTTCCCATTAATTTTCGGCTGCTTTATGTTAACAGCCTCTTTTGTGGTATCATGCAGGGCCTTTCGTTTCTTAGACGAGTTTACTCGTGTCATCTCATGCCCATGACAAGCTCTTTCCAGCGCCTGGTATATTGCCAACGGCGAGCTAATAGGAATCGCTTCGTGGTGTATATGGAGTTTACCGCCGTGGTAGTGATATGTATCATCAAATTCTAGTAAGTATTCGTGTGTAATAGTTGCAGTATACAGATTTAATGTTGTCACAAGACGGCGATGTTTTTCTCCAAGGCTGGTGTTTGCGTGTTCGGGTACAAAAAGAGAAACCTGCGGCGGGAGACGTTAGTCGGCATTGAAGTATATATGCTCTTACTATAATCTTACCTTAGCTCCGCGACGAGTTTGCACATCTGCTCATCCTTTTCTGGTCTCCTCCTACAGGTCTGGATGTCCGCAAGTGCCCCGCAAACATCCTTCCATTGAAGTTCACTCCGAAACGAAAATGTTGGGACTGGTTCAGCGACATTTCTAGGGTCGAGGTGAGGTGGAAGATGATGGAGCAGGTAGCTTAGGTTTTCTAAATGGCTCGCGTTCCATTCAAGTGGATGGGTGTACAAACGCGTCGTAGAGTTTGCAACTAAAATTGCACGAATCGATCCATTCTCAGGATGGGGATAGCAAGAGCTATTAGAGTAGGAATTCATGGTGTCGTGCTCATGGAGAGGAAAGTTTGACGTGACAGCTATCGCTGAGAGACCATCGAACGCGCTATCACGTGTTTTTACAACATTCCTAGTGTTATTTAGCGAGGCCTGTACCCCTAGCAAAATACAGACCAAAGTGCCTAATTACACAAAAGTCATTGTAACAACTGAACGGAGTTCAGTTGCCAGTACAGGTATATATAGCAGTTCTCAATTAACACTAGATTGGTGTTTCCGATGCTATGGATGGTATCTAAGACTGAGCTGGCGCCACGTCACTAACGCGGGGGAGCCCAAAGCTGGACGGGAACTTCATCCGCTCAACAGCGCTTAACTGTGCCTCATGCACACGATTTTCTATCTCCGCACAGCGGCGCATTTAAGGCTTCTAGTTACTCGATACTCTACGCTTGTTCAAACCGCGAACCTTCATTTCCACTCTGCTATCATTTAACAATTTGAACGTGTTTACATGCCCATCAGAAATAAATTCGGTTCTTACCTATCGAAGTACTGCAGTGAGGGTCCTAAAGCTTACACTGCTTTCTCCTGTCTTCGTTTTGTTGCTTGGTTACCTTGACACGGAAATCCTCCGCAATGACTTCAGCAAAATACCCATCTACGATCGAGGAGTTTAACCGCCGCTTTCCCAATCATGCTGTAAACACTATCCATACTATGGAAAAAGAGTTCCGTGTAAGCGGCAGCAACTGGAGGAATCATCATCTCGAGGCTTGCCGTGCTATCGTGCAGCCATGTGCAGTGCCACCCATCCTAACCACACACATCCCCACCGCGCGCAAAATACTCGAGGCCTGCTCCTTCGAAGTAACTGATTTAATGAAACTATCCGCCTCGCAGATTAGCAAGATGAGCTACTAAGAATTACGTCAGGATAGCGGCGTCTTTGAAACGTTTTACGTGGCTTTGGCTGATGTATCGCGTCTGCCGGAAGTCGTGAGTGCTTCAAATGATCGCCCACAACGAGATCGCAGGCCAGTACATAGACCAGACTACAACCCAGGTCGGGGATTCTCATCTTCTCCCGCAGGCGTCACAACAAACCCAACATTATCGTCACCGTATACGCCTCAATCCATTGGTGTAGTAGACTACGAGGACCAGCTAGACAGAACTAAACATGAAGTGCTATCTGTAGATCTAGCAGCACAATTTATATCCTCTACTCTCGATCGTCTCGCCGACAAGACATCTCGAGACCCACGCATCGAGTTCTCTAGAGCGCCGAATACGTTTGAGCTGCAGTCGCCTTTTATCTCCTGCAGATGCTAAGACGATGGCTCTATCGTCCGGCGAGGGAAAAACAAATTTACTCACCAATGGACGGGGACTGGGACTCATTTCTTGTGTAGTTTAGAAGCGAAGTCGCGATATATACAGGCTAATGTTCTAGGACAAGGAACTGTCTCAGACCAAGTGACTGCACAACAAGTATGTGAAATCCTTGGGTCTGTAATGTCATCAGTTGAGAGTGGACTACTACACGAAGACATAGATGATAAAGATCGATCGTTAGTCTGCATAACCTTCCTTCATCTTAAGCAGCTAACTAACTGTTTTAGCTGCATATTAATATCAATCCACCAAACGGATATAGCCTTTCTATATGCCGATTTCTCCCTAGAGTACATGGCGTACATCTACTCCCAACACCCGCCTTCAGAGCTTCCCCGTCTCATTGTTCATCGGTCAAGGGATTATAATCTCGCGGTTCAAGAGGACCGTAAGCTAGCGGCAGAGATTGTCATCGCAATTGCTACATTCTATACCGAACAGGAAAAGCAAAATACCGATTAGACATTGCAGACCGTTCTAGCTATGTGCTATCTACACCATCACTCCTATTAGCGGGATTTGATCTAGCGTCTGGTGATATGCCTCCCACTGCTTCGGATCCACAAACACATCCAACGACTCGCGCGCCCTGAAATCGCAGCCGATGCCATGCTCGTCCACCAACGGCGCTACGGCGCGCACAGTGTTCTCCTCAAGGTTCTCCACACGCAGCGCCCGGTGATGCCGGGGCCGGTGATTGTGTATTTAGTGGAGGCGGGGAGGGAGGGGGTGGTGCGGTGGTTGGAGATGGGGAGGGGAGGGGTTTGCCAGTATGATTTTGTGGGGTTGGGGAAGGGGGTGGTTGAGGCCATTGTGGGTGTTTGGTTTGAATGTGAGTTTGGGAATGCGGGATGGGTGATAACGTATAACAAGATGGGATGGAGATTCCTTCGATTATAAGCAAATAGAGCCGGCGTAACAGAGATGCGTAGGCCAAAGAGAACGATGAGTTAAATTGAACTTCCTTACTTGTTGAGATCCTCACTATACTTGTTTAGTTGCTGATGTGGGGTGGTTCGTGGTGCCATGAAATATGAAATCTTACCATAGAACGTGCTATGGCAAGAGGATGAATAGGATTTGCGGAGACGGAATCCTTCTAGAAATCTACACGATAGAATTAACTTGAAACATTCAGATACTGCATGCCAGGCGTAAGCTCAATGCGCTCAGTGTTGTCCTAGGAAGGTGACGTCGCGTTCGGCAGGAGTGATCGTGGCATCACGTGATATACAGTCTAAATTTCAGCCTTGCGCCAACAAACACCTTGAAGGAATTTGAGCATCACCTTCCCCATCAGATCTACACGACCACAACACCACGTCCTCCACCACGTAATCGTCTCTCGCAACTCTTCACACCACCTCACCTGTGTCACTCACCCCAAACTCCCCGCACCACCACCAACCCTCGCTCTGCGCGCTCCATTTGCCACTGCACCTCCCCAGGCGCAAGAGGTACGTCTAACCACCACACAAAGGTCTACAGACACAGTCATTCATCATGTCCTACCCGCCTCCTCCAGGCCTTAGCTCCTACTCCAAATCAACCTCTCAACCATCATCTTTGCCCGCGCGCCCTCCCCCCTCCGCCGTCCCCGCTGCAGCTTTCAAACCGAACTACGCAAACCCGCCCTCCTCCAACTATGCCGCCGCCCCCTACCAATCCCAGGGCTTCGTACCCCGCGGCGTCCAGCAGCCCGCCATGAGCGCGCCGTTGTATGGCGCTCAGCCTTCGTATAACTCCTCATACCAGTCTAGCAACTATGGTGCCCAGCAGGGATACCAGGCTGAACAACAACAAGACGCATACGGCACCCCGCAAATCAGAAACCCGTTTCCTCTACCCGGCCAGCCAGGCGCGGCGGGCCACTACGATGCCGCGGCTGACCCGGAGATGGAAGCGCAGATCGCACAATGGCAGTCCGCATACTCGAAAGATAACAGCGCCTCCACGCAGCCCTCAGGGCGCCCAACATACGCCACAAACCCCAGCGCAGCAGGCGGCACCAGCGGCGCCGCCACGAGCGCTAATGCCGCGCCGCTGGGCGGGCGCGATGTCAGTTCCGCAGTAAACGCCGACACGGGCGTGGCGACCGTGGTGGGTGGGAAAGACGGGAAACAAGCTACGGTCGTGCGTTCCGGTGGCGGGACACAGTGGACAGATTCATCGCTTCTCGAATGGGACCCCGCGCACTTCCGGATCTTCGTCGGTAACCTCGCCGGCGAGGTGACGGACGAGAGTCTCCTCAAGGCGTTCGCGCGCTGGCCATCCGTGCAGAAGGCGCGCGTGGTGCGTGATAAGCGGACGACGAAGAGTAAGGGGTTTGGATTTGTGAGTTTTGCGGATGGAGATGACTTTTTTCAGGCGGCGAGGGAGATGCAGGGGAAGTATATTGGGAGTCATCCGGTGCTGATTAAGAGGAGCACGACGGAGATTAAGGCGGTGGTGCCGAGGGAGAAGGGGAGGGGGAAGGGGGGGAGGGGGAATAGGGATAGGGAGAGGGGGAAGGGGCAGGGGGTTAGGGAGGGGGGGGTGCAGAAGGCGGGGCAGAAGACGAAGGGGGGGTTGAAGATTCTGGGGTAGAGGGGGGTTGTATGGGCGTTGGGGGAGGTGTTGGGGGTTTCTTGGGAGGAGTTGTTTGTAGATGGAGGGTTCTCAGCGAACAAACGGGTTGTTGTGAAAGGGGGCGAGCGAGCGAGGAGTCATGCAGTTGTCCGATAGTTGTTTGGTAGATAATAGCATCAAGACTCCGTTCGCAGATAGCATTGAGGCGGTGACAAACAGCGTCACTACGTTCACACTCAGCATTGAGGCGGTGACAAACAGGATCACTCACCTCCCTCACAAACGCGTTGGTGAAACACGTGAACAGACACGCAATAGCTTGGTCTTTGGCAGCATCAAGACATCCACCCGTTTGTCCCAGCAATCCACAGACACCTCCCTTTATGCCCAGGTCTGCCCAGCGCCATCAAACGCATCAACCCGTGACTATGAAACCCGTGACTATAAAACCCGTGACTCAAAACCACGTGACCACATCGTCATTTCTTAGTCACTCCTGTGCCGTGACATCATGCATCCTTCAAACGTATGCGTCAGCTCGGACGGATGCAGACCGAGCATTACTGTACAAACCGCACAGTAGCACAGCCCGTGTAAGGGACGAGTGGAATGGGACGAGGAGGGAATGATGGTGGAACGTCGGAGCGGAGGCCGCCCAGGTTTGAGGGTTGAGGGGCTTTTGGTCTTGGCTGGCGGGGTGAGTAAGCTGTGCGCGTTTGGGGTAATCAGCCATCTAAGGGGCTGAATAATGGCGGGGAATGGTATTACTACTGTCCATCCATAAGAGTAGTAAGAGAGCGATAAGAAAGTGTAATATTCTTTTGTATGTAACAAGAAATCACGACTGGCTGGCTGGGATAGCTGGCTGGGATAGCTGGCTGGGATGGCTGGCTGGCGGCCTGTTACCCTGTCTACGTAAATTTTTGCCCCTCTCTTTCTCTTTCCCACCCCTCCGTATCGCTCGCTCTGCGCGATAAAAGACACACTACTACTGGAATGGAACAAACCCTACTCAACCCCCACTACGAGGGGAACTACGAGGGGAACTACGAGGGGAACTACGAGGGGAACTACGAGGGGAACTACGAGGGGGGACAGTACTCCAAGGATGTACATACATACCCGCGCTCTCTCGTCTCTTCCCCTTCCGCCGGAGAAATTATGAGGACACCATAGTAGTCCTGTTAGTCCTGTTAGTCCTGTTAGTCCTGTTAGTACTGTTGGGATCGTATCTCGCCGGCCGGCGCTGTTGCTCGCTCGCGTTTGATTTACCCGGTGCCGGCGCTTGGTACGCTTTTTTTTTCTTTGGTGGGGGGTGAGGGAGGAGGGAGGGGAGGGGTATCTTCTGAGGCTGGGGTTGCTTCATCTGTGTTTCCTTTTTTTGCGTGGGAAGGGGAATGTGGTGGGTGTGACTTTGTTAATGGGGGTTGACGAGGCTGAAGGAGGGGTGTTAGAGGGTGTATGGGGATGCATTGAATGCATTGGGATGACTGTTTCTGTCTGTGTGGTTGTTTGAGGGTGGGATGCTATGGGTATGTATGGTAGTATGTATGGTTGTATGTCTGGTATTGGTCGTAATATGGAGTGGCATGAGTCTGGTAAACAAGACAAGACAACACGGCGAGTTACAGCTATGTACTGTACTGTAACTTCAATAGCTGCGTTTGAGGTCTGAGGTCTGAGGTCTGAGGCCTGAGGCCTATACTGATTAATTGATTGAGGATAAAACACAAATTCCTTCTTTCTGCCAATTAACTGCTCCATTGTCTGATTGACTGACTGACGACTCCTTCTCCTACTGGTCAATATGGGAAATGTTGTACAAACACCCCAAGAAAAAGTACTCTGCTTAAATAACGAGGTCGCCGTACTATTTCCCTTGCCCCACTAAGCAGTAATCAATCATTCCCCCTCATCCCTCATCGTCACTACCATCCCTCTCTCTCTCTCTGCCTCTCTCTCTCTTTCCATCCACAGCCTCAAAACTTCTTTTACCTTTCTGAATAGAAATCCAATTCTGTGAATCGGATTCTCTCACTCTATTCCATCTACTCCAAATAACCACCACCACACATCTTCGCTCTTCCAATCCCTCAACATGAGCGGTCCAGTGTAAGTACAAAAAGCTCGCTCCTCACTGCCCCGCTATCGCTTTCGTCATGGCTCAGAGCTCAACGAATTCTGCCTGCCATGGCTTCCCAAAGCACTTCACGCCCTGAATAATAAAAAAATCCCTCCAGCTATTCCCTTTCACTCCTCAAATGATCAGGACAAAGATTCCAAAAGTTGACTTATGTTCTTTTTGCTGACTTTAGCGCACGTCTTGCCGGCATCAATGTCGGCGAGGATGCGCGTATTCCCAGCGGCGATTTCGGCCTCATCGGCCTGGCTGTCATGGGACAGAACCTGATCCTCAACGCTGCCGATAACGGATTCACCGTTGTGGCCTTCAACCGCACCGTCAGCAAGGTCGACCACTTCCTCGAGAACGAGGCCAAGGGTGAGTTGAAACCCCCCCCCCCCACCAACCTGGCACGCCGGAAAACCGGAGAAGAATATAAACTGACAAATGGCATCTAGGAAAGTCAATCGTCGGTGCTCACTCCATCGAGGAGTTTTGCTCCAAGCTCAAGTCTCCCCGCCGCGTCATGCTCCTCGTCATGGCCGGCAAGCCCGTCGATGACTTCATCGAGACTCTCCTCCCCCACCTCGAGAAGGGCGACATCATCATTGATGGCGGCAACTCGCATTTCCCAGACACCACCCGCCGCACAAAGTACCTCGACACCAAGGGAATCCGCTTCGTCGGCTCCGGTGTCTCTGGAGGTGAGGAGGGTGCCCGTTACGGCCCCTCGCTGATGCCCGGTGGTAACGAGGAGGCCTGGCCTTTTATCAAGGACGTCTTCCAGTCTATTGCTGCCAAGTCTGATGGCGAGCCTTGCTGCGAGTGGGTTGGTGATGAGGGTGCTGGCCACTACGTCAAGATGGTCCACAACGGTATTGAGTACGGTGACATGCAGTTGATCTGCGAGGTGAGTTTATCAAATGGTGTAGAGTTTAAAAATACTAACCCCTGCAGGCCTACGATATCATGAAGCGCGCTCTTGGAATGACCAACAAGGAGATCGGTGACGTTTTCACCACCTGGAACAAGGGCGTCCTCGACTCCTTCCTGATCGAGATCACCCGTGACATCATGTACTTCAACGACGAGACCGACGGCAAGCCCCTCCTCGAGAAGATCCTCGATTCCGCCGGCCAGAAGGGAACCGGCAAGTGGACCGCCATCAACGCGCTCGACCTCGGCATGCCCGTCACCCTGATCGCCGAGTCCGTGCTCGCCCGCTGCCTCTCCTCCATCAAGGGCGAGCGCACCCGCGCGTCCGAGAAGCTGCAGTTCGTCGGCCGCTCGACCAAGTTCGAGGGCAACAAGGAGCAGTTCCTTGCCGATCTCGAGCAGGCCCTCTACGCCTCCAAGATCATCTCCTACGCACAGGGCTTCATGCTCATGCAGGAGGCCGCCAAGGAGTACAAGTGGAAGCTCAACAAGCCTTCCATCGCCCTCATGTGGCGCGGTGGATGCATCATCCGCTCCGTCTTCCTCAAGGATATCACCGACGCTTACCGCACTAACCCGGATCTCGAGAACCTCCTCTTCTCCGACTTCTTCAACAAGGCTATCCACACCGCCCAGCCCGGATGGAGAGACGTCGTCTCCAAGACTGCCCTTCTCGGTATCCCAACTCCTTGCTTCAGCACTGCCCTGTCGTGGTTCGATGGTTACCGCACTAAGGATCTCCCCGCCAACCTGCTCCAGGCTCAGCGTGATTACTTCGGTGCCCACACCTTCAAGATGAAGCCCGAGGCTGCTAACGAGAAGTACCCCGCTGATACCAACATCCACGTTAACTGGACTGGACGCGGAGGAAACGTGTCGGCGTCGACGTACCAGGCTTAGAGGGGTTGCTTTGTCTTGGTAGGGTGACTTTAGGTCGGGGTAATGAGGGGGAAGGAGAGGCAAAATGTATTGCCCTTCTGGAGGAGGAAAAGACTGAAGACTGAAAGATGGAAAAAGGGGAAAATTTAGATTGTGAATGAAGATGTGAGAGGGGAGGATGATGGAAGGTTAACAATTAACTTTTTTTTGATCTTGAATTGAATTAAATTGAATGCAATGGATACTACGGGATTTCTGAAGGTTTATGTGTGATGTCTTCTCTGTGAGGCGTGAAGTTGTATGTGGACTGGGTGTGTGGAAAGGGGGCCGGGAGCTCACTTGTGTTGGGATGGGTGATAGGTGAGGTGAGGTACCCCCTTCCCCCCTTTCTTTGGGGACTTCGCTGGCCCAGTGGTTTAAGATATGAAAGATGGACACTGTTGATGGGGCAAATGAGAACGACGACCTATAAAATAGCTAAATAGAGAAAGAACAGCTTAAAAATATATTTTAATAGGGAAGGAACGACCGGCTCATAGAAGGAAAGAGCGACTAGCTCTAGAGAGAGGGGGAAGGAACGACTGACTAAATGAGGAAGGAACGACCGTGTAAAAGGGGAAGGAACGACTTGCGTAAAAAGGGAAGGAACGGCCAACTATTGAGAGAAGGAACGACCCTTCAAATATCTTAATAGGGGAAGGAACGACCGACTAAGTGAGGAAGGCACGACCAACTACTGAGGGAAGGAGCGACTGACTTAGTGAGGAAGGAACGGCCGTGTCAGAAAGGGAAGAAACGAACAACTAAGGAGGGAAAGAACGACCGTGTAGAGCAGTATTTTGTATTTTTCGTTCTTTCCTTATATGGACGAGAAAGCTAGATTTTTATATAACATGTCTCCTCCGCCCCGAGGCATCCCATAGTCCGTTATCACTGCTCCCCGCCACTCCCCTAGACACCATCGTCAGAGCTATCCCTTAGCCACGGATGCTCTAATAGCTCCTTAGCTGTCTTACTACCCCCCAGTACCCACGCCAGCCCACAAAAGTACTAAGTCTACGTAAACGGAGAAGACTAGCAACTTCTGCCCGTGATCCCCTTGATTTCTCCGAGAATATGCGCCCATAACCTCTCCTCAGCACCATCAGCTCTTGCCTTGGCAAGGTGCTCATATACTCTAGACGACACATTCTCAGCATCGAAGTTGACAGTATAACTACCACTGCCTATCTGTCCATCAGAGCCCCTAGCAACAGGAACCCCTTCCGCGAGAGGAACACCAGCAGAGCCACCCTCAGCCGGCGGGAACCTCGCGCTAGTAGCACCATACACCTGCCGCATCCCACATTCCGTAGAAGAAATATGCTTCAAAAAGATAGGAGCAATCAAGTTAAACACTGCCCTAGCAGGAATCGTCCAAGTCCCAAGGTCCTTGCCGAAGTTTGTCTTGACGCCCCCGGGGTAGTTGTGTATGAAGGTAACATCGGGTGCCTGTCGTGCCATTGCATTGTGTGCCATGGTGATCATGGACGCCATGTGAGGTCTGGATTTCATGGGGTGCTTAACTGGGTAGTCGGTCCATTCTTTGTCGTTGAAGGGTCCTTCGAAACCGCCTGCGAAGACTGAGATGACGCGCTTGAGGGAGTTGGCTTTCTGGAGAGCGGGCAGGAGATTGAGCGTGAAGAGAATGCGTGATGTGACGGGGAGTACGTAGGACTTAGCGAGGCCTTCTGATGTTTCTAATTAAAAAAAATGGAGTTAGCTTTCTGCAAATTTTGAAGAGATTGATCGATGATAAACATAGAGGTGTCTTACTTTCCATAAGCAGGGTACCCTGAGTCTGGAATAGAAGGTTGATAGAATCTTCCTCGGCGAGGATCTGCTGGCACACCTTGTCGACGTTCCTGAGCAGACTAATGTCCGATTTAATAAACATGTACTGCCCCGTAGGATTCAAGTCCCTAGACTCGGCAATGATGCGATTTGCCGCATCCTCAGAACGGCCTATGAGATAGATCTTCGGGTCCTTGGCTTGCTGGGCAAATTCCTTGAGAGCGTACTCCCCGATGCCGCTTGTGGCGCCGACAAAGACGGCTACTAGACCAGCAGGAAGGGCGGTAGAGATTCGCGAGTTGGATGCCGAGACGGTGGATAAAGCGACCATGGTTGGATTGGAAAGGGTTCGATGAGGTATGGGGAGAATGTGATGCCAAGGAGTAGATGCGTAATCCCACTGAATTAATACGCAGAAGTTCTCTCTTTGAGAAAACAACGTCCCTTTAAGTAGACTTTATCTTTACTTAAGCCCACATACGAGAACCTCATAGAGCTGACTCCCGGACTTAATACTACTTAGTTCCCGTGACTCAAAAGTAGGCAGGCCTGCATCATTTTGATGACATTTTCGCCATTTACGCTTTTTCTTTACTTAAGCCGGCACACGAAATCCTCGCAGAGCTAACTTCCTGATATAACAGACTTAAACTACTTAGTTCGCATGCTTAAAAAATAGGCCTTCATCATGCATACCGATGACATTTTTGCCATTTACGGTTAGACCATACACAGACCACCCTACCTTAAAAGTAGACCAGCGTCATGCATTTTAATGACATTTTGGCCATTTACGGTTAGATCACACACAGACCCGTGGCTTAAATCCGGCCCTAGCTCCGTTGTCATTTATCATTCTTGAAGCACTTGGATGACATTTTCTCCTTACGCTACTTAGTTCCAACCTGTATTTTAACTATCAATCTCATCCCAGCAGGAAGTCGATGAAATCCAGAGCCACCAGCTCCCATTCTTTATTGGAGATTGTGTTGCTGAATCACCTAAGGGACTCAGAACCCACTCTACGATGGCGACTGAGCGAGTCGAAACTCGGGGGCAACGGAGGAAAATACAAAATCGGATTAACCAGAGAGCACGAAGTAAATGTCTAGAACTATCACACTAGTCTGCCTTCCCTCTCGGGCTGTGAAACTGACTGTACAGGGCTGCGTATGAGAGATGCAGGCGATGTAGGCAAAACTGCCAGCCAGAATCAATATCAAATTGAGCGCTGGCACCTAGACGAACACAAGAATACCCGTGTTCAAATCGAGACCTCGTTGGATCCTTCCCCACGATTGCAAAATCGCCAACAAGATCACAGCCAAGACGATAGTAATGGTAATCGCTTCTTAATCACTAAGCTAGAAATCGACACGATCAAATGCGATAACGTAAGGAGCGCGACTCAGCTATTCCACCTGAAACTGTCACCATTCCAGGATCACTTATTAAATCTAATACAATTCAATGTTCTACGTGCTATCTTCAGCAATAAATCTACGCTCATGAGTTCGGCGGCATATTTCAAGAAGGTTAATACATCGGATAAGCCACAAATCGAACGCATTCAAGATTGTTATCCTACCCGTGCAATAATCGTCTCGGCATCAAGTGGCATTCCCGCCTCGCTTCTTCCGACACAGCTACAAGCAACTGTCGAGCACTCGACATGGATCGATGCGATACCATTCCCAAGGATGAGGGACAACCTGATCAAACCCAAGACCGAGTATGATCCCGTCGAGCTCGCTCGCGATCTCATTGGCGACCTCGTCGACTTTGCAAGCGCCTACGACCTTACTCGTCCATCAGACACAGATGATGTAGAGACATTAGATTTGTCAAAGCGCGAGAACGAAAACACTGCTACTCGAAACGGACTTGTCATATGGGGGGAACCGCACTGCCCGGAGAACTGGGAAGTTTCTCCTGGCTTTCTGCAGAAGTGGCGCTGGACCCTGGAAGGTTGCCAGGACGTGTTGGACTCAAGCAACCGTTGGAGGCTGCTTCGGGACGAGGAGCCTCTCACTGCGATTGACTAAATGTTATGGAGCTAGTAATGCAGAGAGCTGCATCCATTGGTGAATCCCTCTTGAAAAGGCACTTATCAGATGCTCTAGTATGCTTATTGTAAGGCGCAAAACTAACCGCTATACAGTGTGTCCGGGGACGCAACAGCAGCCGCGATGCAGCTCACGCCGAGCGATGGCCAGAGCTCAGTGTTTGGGGGCCGGGCCGGGGGCACAGCCTTAGGGGCGCACAGACTAGGATCAGGATCAGTGGATGTCCAGATGCCCAGATTTCCACTGTAATATGACACAAAGCTTAGGATACCTTTCCTTCCTTGGCGGAACTAGATCTTCTAATAGTAATTTAAATCGTCAAAGTCCCTCTTGAAATGCTAGTGATAGTCGATAATTATCCATTTTTTAAAACTATAACTCAAATTAGAAGAGATATAGTCCATTCCAACACATTCCAACATGACCAACGTACAGAAACGCCAAAGCAATGCATCTGGAAGGAGAGGCTCTTTACCCAACACGGTATACGAGTACAGCGAATTATACGGCGCAGTTGTAGCTCGTGCGCGTCATTATTGAGTACATTAACTAATGTAGAAGCTCCTTCCGGCGCGTAATAGCAGGGTAAAAGACGACTCTGTGAATCTCTTCGCTAAATGATGGGAAGAACAACCAATCCCTGGAATATGGGTAATTACCCTGCATAATAGTATGAGAGATAAATAACCTGGAGCCGCCCAACCCTTTGTATGTACTCTTTCCATTCCCATCGTCAGCTTCACACCCGGACTTCCATCATAGAAATGGCAACGTCGCAATCCAACCATCAAGATGAGGCACAGGTGCCTCCCTACCCCTCCTACGAGGAGATCCGGAGTGATCTTTCCCTTGTTCAGCCCACTGTCGATGGCACCCAGCGCCTTATTTGGCCTCTCAATGGCCCACTGACCTCCCTTTCAATTATGAAGGAAAGAGGGAGCTGGGACTCTCCCGAACCGTACTTCCAACAAACATCCGATGGCTCTGGTACCTGGCATCCTGTATCGAAGATGCCACTTTCCGAACCCAAGGTTTCGTCAATCACCGTATCTGTCTGGGACCTTGACCTTTGGGAGGATGATTGGCTCGAGGAACATGAACAGCACTCCTCGCCAAGTGGAGGTGAGGGTGAGCCAAGCGCCCGGTATGGACGACTACCCGATCTCGGACTGGAAGATGAAGAAAGAGAAGAGGAGGAGGAAGGAGACGAAGATTATGATCCAAATATGCAGCTGTTGATGTGCTGTGGCGAAATACGACCGCATGGGAAAGATGTGAAATTAGTGGTGAAGCCTGCTACTGGAGGAGAGGGGTTTGTCACTGTTCACGACTATGTATCAGCATTGCACCCTTGGCTCATGAACATGAAGGAAGACATAGTGAAGGCCAAAGGTGTACTGGGCCAGCATGTGCCGCCGGTGACGGAACTACTTGTTGATTGTGCTCCACTGGAGAATGTAGTTATTAACTAGCGCTACACAATTTTCTTCCCCTGGCCGAGGAATATACTAGATACAGTTTTCGATTTTTCAAGTGTTGGTATATGTAACCTTACGAACCAAAACGTTTGTAGAACCTTGCGGCTATGTCCCAATGTTCAAGCTGGTTTTTTAATACTCGCACTTCTTTAATATTCTCAACTTCTTCGTCGATTACAGTAGAGGCCAATCCCAAAACATACGTCTTGTAAAGAAAATACCCAGTGAGTTATCTGAAGAGTAAACTGTGGAGGTTTGTGTCTACATCCGTCTCATATAAAACAATGTATCTACAATCATAATACTCTACTCAAAAATGTTTTTGCTTGAAAGTTAAAAATTAGAAAGCCAAAGCCTCAAATATTATAACTAGTTAATTTTTCAACTCGAAATGTACTGACATATATAACCTATGTATTGCAGCTTAACTCCCCACATGTGAAACATGCGGCATCATAGAAATCATATAGGGGGTTTCCAATGGCATGGAAAGCGTCTGGTCCATAGTGCAAGTTGCAAGATTGGCCTTGGATGAAATAGATATTCGTACAGCACGATGTCGCCAAGCACTGTGCGCTACAGGCAGCACGACTTCCAACATAGCTGCTGCCAGCACTATAACCAATAATAGTTCCAGCGCCTGTGGCGGCAAATGAAGTCCCCTTCGATCCGCAAATCGCACCCGAAGGCACTGGTGTGGCCAATCCCGAAACGACTTGACAAGCAGTCGACGTAGGGGAAACGGTTTGCGAGGCAGTCGCAGATCCACAGTACGAGCTCCCGAAGGCTATAACAGTGCTCGCGACATCAGTGCCGCAAGCACCATTAGAGCAATCACGAAGACCATAGCCGAAGTTGACATTGCTGCAAACGCACTTTGGATCAGGACTGGTATATCCTAAAGCCGAGTATTGAGCAAGCATATTGTTGAAGCAGAGTTGGCCACAGGATGGTAGAGCAGCCACGCCCGTAGTTGTTACTGTTCCTGTGTGGGTAGCAGAAGCAGCGGAGCAGTATGCGCTCCCAAAGGCTATAACAGTACTCGCGACATCGGTGCCGCAAGCACCATTTGAACAATCACGAAGGCCATAGCCGAAATTGACATTGCTGCAAATGCAGTATGGATCAGGGCTTGTACATCCAAAGTCTGTGTATTGAGCAAGCATATTGTTGAAACAGAGTTGGCCACAAGAAGGTAGAGCAGCCACGCCTGTGATTGTAGAGCTACTGGTTGCCGATGATGCGGAGGTGGACGTTGGTCGACTTGTTGTGGTTGTTGGCTGTGTAGTTGATGAACCACTGGATGCTGTTACTGAGGACAATGAGGTCGATGAAGAAATTAGAGTCGAAGAAGGAGGCGTGGCTATAGAGCTACAATTCCCCAATTGAGATTGGCTAGACATATGATTAGAGTTGCGTTCTATAATGGAACAAGGAGATGAATAGGTTATAAGTGAGAAAAAGCGACTTAGAACTCACCATCCTACTCCGCAGTCTGATAGAAGTGCTCCGCAAATTCCATCCTTGTTGCAACACATGCCATAAAGCAAGTTACACATAAAGGAGTTTGGACCTCCACAAGTGCCATCTGTTGAATTTCCACCAAAATAGAAAGTCACGTCTGAAGGTGGTGGATCTCTCGCTGGCCTTGTGCAGTTTCCCATTTGGCATTTACCAATTCCGCAAAAATCATCACCAGTACCACATTTCCCATCCAGGTTGCAACAATCACCCCATACTCCAATACAGCTACGATCCTTATGCTGATAGCCGCATGTGCTATCTGTACTGAATATACGATCGTTTGCACATGCACCTTTATAGCAATTGCCATCTGCACAGTCGTTTTTAATATATCCAGAATCAGCTTAATTGTGTTTAAATCAGAACTCGTTTTGCATGCGATCACTTACATTGAATTACCACAAGTCTAAGTTGCCGCATTACAACACTGAAATGCTGAACCTAAACAGGTAGCATTATTATGTAAAGGGCCGCAGAATCCATCAGAAGTTCTCAAAGGCTCGATGACTATTCAAGAAAGCTATATATTAGCTCATAATGACTTTAAGATGTATGGACTTGTGATTTCATTACTTACAACCAGAAACACAGTAATCGCTATTTGGCTGGATATTGCTACAATCCAGATCCAATGCTGGGTTTAACACGAAGAATGTCAATTGAGATTCCATATCGAATGGCTAACTGAGTACATGTATAGTAGTTAACGTCTCCAGAAGTTGTGTCTGCGTATCGACAGTTGATTTCACCAGGCTCAATATCTCCAAGGGTAATAATACTACTAATTGTGAAATCGGAGGTAGGCTGGGCACCTAAAGAGCTGGGGGCACTGATACCGTCATCGGATGAGGCTGTGGGAGTGGCCTGGCGACGAAGAATCGGACCATCCCAAGTTGAAGCTGCGCATATATCAGAAGCTGCAGCGCAAGTTGTAAATGCTATTAGAAGAAAAAGGGCCTCAAAGACAAAGCTGGGCGGCTGAGTCTCGCCCCGAATAAACTTCATAACTGCTGTTGTAAGGATATAAGTTTGCGAATGGAGCAGTGGGCAGCCTCTGATAGAGGAGAAATTCTAATGGCTGATGCGGAATATTAAAGCTGCTGCCACCATGATGGCTCCTCTTGGGCAACTCTACGAATCTAATCGAGTAGACAGGGGATGTTTACATTAGTGGCACAGAAGAAGGAACGAAATTACTATGCGACAGGTACCAAACTCGACCCATGGATGAACGGGCCGGGCCGATTTTAAGATTAGCAAAATCCTTCAGAGCCGTCTGTAACAGCTCCTATGCGCAAATGAACACGATTCCGTAGCACCCGGCTGAGACAACTTCATCTTTTGATAGAAGAGGTCCAAGCACATGGTGGCGCTAACTGTTGGAATTGACATTTGTTCTATTCAGCATAAGAGGATCTAGTATTCTCTACCTTGTAGTTCACTATCCGTTTCATCTCGTGAAATTGCATACATTCTGCAGATACGAAGACATTCGTTATTAGCCTGTCTGCACTCTGGAATGTTGTTGGTTAAATGGAATACCCATAGCACAGCTGAACTTGACAGTTTTGAAGCCTCAAAACGTTACCTCAAGCTCCGACTAGGCTCATTTAGAACCTGGGTAGCATGTAGGCTTCATAAGATAGATAGACTATTTGCTGGCTATTTTCTCTAATCAACTCTTCTGTATGTAGCACTATTGGCGGTTCTATTCCGGCTGCTTCAATTTGAGAACCCTAGCCGCCCGCAAAATCCTGACACTTATGGTGCATTTCCAACAATTCCCCACCACACCTCCTACAGACATGCATGCCAATTCTATATTGACTTAGGCAGCAGAGCATATGCTCCTGTGCTAGGATACTCCAATATCCGAGCACTGCCATATCTTGTTTACCTCGCTTCGAAGCTCAGGTGAGCATTTACGAGACAAATTATTTCCATCCATCTGTAAAGTAACCTATAACCATAAGCAGCTCTTCATTATTGACTCTCATCTTTGAACCTACTGTATGATAAAAAAAATGGCACTCTTCCAGTTTGTTGAGTTCTTTGCGCTATTCCTGTGTCTTTACTTTCCACATGTTGTAGTTGCTCAATTCGCACAAAACTATGTGTGGCGGACAGTTGTTACGGGAGCTAACAGTGCTCTTGTCGATGTGTTATACTAGTAAGTAACTCTTCAATTAATTATTAACTTCCTTTCAACGTCCGATTATCCGTGGACCACGCTCTTTTTCATGAGGATATATTTCTACTTCTTAGAGAGGGTTGCTCCGTGAAACTTGTTCTTTATATGACAGAGAGTAGAGGTGGTGTGTGTATGCATTTGTAGAGAAGGATGCGAACCTAAAAAGAAGTATTTATTGCTGACTGTGATAACTCAAGCCAACCCGACCCCCTTTCGCCTGCCTCACGAGTTATTGACCTTGGCCCGAGACTGTGTACCTTATTTACAACTGCTATTATATGAGAGACATATGTCAAAACTACCACAACTTCCGTGCTACAGCGCGAGGGCTGAATACACACCCCAGTAGCGGTGTAGATGATTGGATATTTGGCTACGACTTTCACAAAGCAACCGGCAAAAACTCGCGACCATCAAAGCGCCGTATCCAATCGTGCCCTGGCAGCTGGAAAAATAGTCACAGCTGTCCCGAGACGAATCAACACGCTGTCATGCGTCACGATGGCCAGTGGTTTACAAATCGCCCCGAGCCATTTACTTCTATCCACGAAATTCAAAACAAGCGGGATCTCCTAGGAAATTTACTTGAGTATTCTAAGGTTAGGTACACCTGTGATGAGTTCCCACCTGCAACTTGGGTAGAAGGGGGTAACGGAGTTTCTGGGTCAAGTGGAGCTAAACTCGTTGCGCCGCGATGCGCTGTGGCAAAGGGGCAAATGGGGTCGCGATAAAATCCGAGCAAGACTGTACGTTGTTTTGAGCTCCATTTCATAAAGTATTCTGAATCATTGTTACTGACTCTCACTTTTCGTAGGGCAAGCCACAGCCCACGGCGCCTTGCGTAGGCAGCTAAGGGATCGAACTATATCAAGACGACAAGCTACCGGCGAGTTCAGCTACTTTCAAACACAACAATCTGTTGTACTTTTCAATTTTACGATAGACTATAGTCCAGATGGTGTCGCAGCAAGGGTCCTTTGGTTTCCGACATCGGTACGGTACAGCTCCTTATCAAATCCCGGTGGAGAGGCCAATATTACTCAAGCAAAAAAAGGAGCGCCGAAAACGATGAGGACTTTACAGACCAGGCAACAACTGTCGATGACCTGTACAAGCTTATAAAAGCAGGATATGGGACCGAATATATTGTTCCGGCAAACGATTCGGTTGTGAACTGGTCCGATCTGACTGGTCAAACTACGCATATGCCTGGCATGAATGAACCATTCCGGTGGGATATTGATGATGATTCAGAAGATGAAGATCTAGATGCAAGCAACGGGGATGAAATTGACGTTAATGAAGTACGTTTTACGGAGGGTAGTGCGTTCACAAAACTACATCTAGAGCCAAGAAGAATACCTGAAGATACCATCACGCCCCTTCTGAAGAGAGCTAATTCGGAAGACCTTCAAAATGCGCGAGCAATCGTTAAAAACGCCATTTCTCAGTCATCAAAACTCAACAAAGCCCGTTTAGCAATGCCGGCACGTAACACCTATGGATTGAATCCCGGGACAGTACTAGGAAGTGGCCGCGTTCGGGCGCGAAATGATACAACGAATCAGGATATACCGCCACTGTTAAAGATTACAGACCAAATAGCAGAGGCTGCAGCTCTTGTGGCTGAAGCCGACGCTGTAGCAATGACAGTGAACATGACGAAGCGTGCAGTTGCTGTCTCTGGAACATATTGGATGGAAAGTCTTTCTCGAAAAGGAACTGTGCCTTGGGGTAACGATCCAAGCTACGTCGTCTTTCGTAATGTGCTTGATTACGGTGCCGTAGGCGACGGTGTTACAGTAAGTTCATGAAATGAGACTATTGACTCTAATTATAATGCTGATTATTATTTGTCTAGGATGATACTAAAGCTATTAAGAGTGCCATGACAGACGGCACTAGATGTGGCGAAGCATGTAACGGCTCTACGCTTAAGAATGCTATCGTATATTTTCCTCCAGGGACATACCTGATATCTTCCACGGTTCCTCTTCCATTTGGAACGCAAGTTATTGGTGACGCCATTAACCGGCCGACGCTTCTAGCCACTCCGAGCTTCATCGGCCTTGGTGTGCTATCTACAGATGAATACACTGGGACTGGGGGTACAGGAATCGATGGAGGCGACCCAGAGTATTATGTTAACACAGCCAACTTCTATCGACAGATCCGAAACATTATTATCGATATCAAACAGATATCACAGGGGCAAGAAATCACATGTCTTCATTATCAGGTAGCGCAAGCCACTAGCCTTCAAAACGTGGAATTAGTAGCCGCATCAGGTTCATCTCAGATTGGCATGTTTGCCGAGAATGGTAGTGGTGGTCAAATTTCCGATGTCACGTTTACTGGGGGTGGAATCGGAATCAAAGGAGGCAGCCAGCAGTTTACCGCACAGCGCTTAACATTTAACGGCTGCACAACTGGCGTCCAAGTTATCTGGGACTGGGGATGGGTATGGAAGTCTATCACCATGACTAATGTGGATATAGGGTTTAAGCTCGTCGGTGACAATGGCATAGGTAACATTGGCTCTGTATCTATCCTCGACTCTTCCTTTACAAACGTTGGCACTGCTGTCGTTATAAATCCGCCATAATCAAGTCCTGGAACGGGTAGCACAGGAGTCATTCTTGAGAACGTTGCTCTCTCTGGAGTTGGTACAGCAGTCGCAGACACCAATGGGAAGACTCTTCTGGATGGTTCATCGACCGTGATATATGAGTGGGTCCTTGGACCAGTCTATGAAGGTTCAGCCAATTCTCGCAATTTTTCTGGAGGAGGAAAGATAGGAAATTATCGAAGGCATACGGCTCTTCTGAATTCAGATGGGGCATATTTTGAACGTGCCAAACCTCAGTATGAGAGCAAGGCTGTGGGTGATTTTATGCACTTGAAAGATATGGGGGCTGCGGGCGATGGATCTACGGATGACACAGTGGCTTTCCAAAAAGCGCTGTACGCAAGTTTGGGCAAGATTCTGTTTATTGATGCCGGGTCGTACATTCTAACCTCGACGGTGATCATACCTCCTGGAGCAAAAATTGTTGGAGAAACTTGGTCGCAACTAATGGCATCGGGATCGTATTTCAAGGATGCAAGGTACATTATATTATCCCTTTCCATTAATTACTCACATCCTCATACAGACTCTGTATCTATTATTATTCCTTTCTTGCTAACTATAAGTTTTAGCAATCCCAAAGTAATGCTCAAGGTTGGAAACGCTGGGGATGTCGGGGGTGTGGAAATTCAAGACCTTCTTTTCACAACTCGGGGTGCCACAGCTGGTCTGATTTTACTCGAATGGAATATCCTTGCCGCAAGCGCTGGATCTGCTGGCCTGTGGGACTGCCATGTCCGTATTGGAGGCGCAACAGGAACCGAACTCACACCCGCGGAGTGTCCTCCTGTCACTAGCGGTATTAATCAAGGATGCAGTGCGGCTAGTCTAATGATGCACCTAACGCCATCAGCATCAGGATATTTTGAAAATATGTGGCTTTGGGGAGCTGATCATATGATTGAGTAAGCTCTGCCATCTACTACATGCAGGAAGAATGAAGCAACTAACTTGACATACTACTCCTAGCGATCCTAATTTATCTGATGCTAATAATAACATGGAATAAACCTCCATCTATATTGCACGGGGCCTTTTGATCGAGAGCACACAACCCACCTGGTATGTTTACTTCATCAAAAATAGGTCCAGAATATATCACTAATAATCGAGGTTAAAAGGCTTTACGCTACTGCATCCGAGCATGCCGTTTACTATCAATATAACTTCAACGGAGCATCAAACATATTTGCCGGTATGCTCCAGACCGAGTCGCCTTATTTTCAACCAACGCCATCGCCACCCGCTCCTTTTGAGGCTGTCGTTGGGAAATTTTCAGGAGATCCTGATTATTCTTGTGTCGCTACCAATGAATTCAGCGGATGCGATGAATCATGGGCTGTGATTATTAAGAATTCTGCAGATATATTCATTGCAGGAGCGGGAATTTATTCCTGGTTCTCAACTTATTCCCAAGACTGCATCGACACGCAAGAATGTCAAAAGTCGCTCATGCTCCTGGACTGTAATTTTGCCAACATACGCATCCAGAACCTCGTGACTATCGGTACGAAGTATATGGCCGTTATGTCTGGGGAAGGAATTCTAGCTATCGATAATCTCAACGTAAAGGCGCATCCTTATTGGTCTCAGATTTCTATTCTAGACGTCAGAAGCAACGGTGCACAGTTCAACGAGCTCATTTGGATTGACCCTGCCATCTGGGAGATGGACCAGCCACAATTTACCTGCTCGCCTCCTTGCAATGTTAAGATACCACCATGGACTGGCGCAACTAGCACTGTTAATTATCCTCTTCTTACTGTCAGCGACGGAACGTGGACGAGTACAATCACAAAAGCCCCGTTGACTATAACGGAATGGGTGTTTGGTGTCGTGACCCTCACCCATGATGGTACCATAAATAAAAACAAACGCCAAGGCTTCGAGGGTTTCTGGCCCGTGTTAGCAACTACACCTTACTGGCCCGCTGTCGTTTATACTGGTGGATTAGACGGGCTACCGACTACGACAGCGCCTACAGTGCCTTTTCCAACGCCTCCACCATCCATTGGTACTGGCGCACCCGCTCCGCCTTCAGGTAGTTGGCCTAAGCGATTTGTCCAGCCCGTCGTCGGAACCAGTGACAGTCCATGGGTCAATGAATGTGCCTACTTTGATTTTGACTGCAAAGGAAGCCCATTTTACGCTGGTGAAGGCGGTTTCCCTTTAAATGATCCCTATGGTGACCCGGGCGACGACGACGAGAACTCGGACGACCTTCAGACTACTTGTCCGATCGAGACCACTTCCACTTCTAGTTCTTCTACAAAGACCACAATGACCTCTGTGACCACCTCAGCCGCGCCCGCGCCCTCGCCCTACGAAACAGGCAATACCACGAATAACACGGTCAGTTGCTACGGGCGTGGTGAGACTACAGAGCATACCCGGATGGTCAACGCAGCCACTAGTTTTTGCAACTCTATCGAGAATGACGACCTAGTGGAGGGCTATTTTCGATCAATCGACTTCCCTTACCCATATAACGGTGGCCTCGGCACAGTTAGCATTACGGTCTCTCTCAAAATCAAAGTCAAGTGCGCCTTCAAATACAGCCTTAACCTGTGTTTAAAGTACTTGTCTATACCTACTGACAGCTGCAATTGCAACGGTATTAATGGAAAGCAAGGTGGCATAGTATCAAACAATTGCTTTGAGTTCAGGTCGGATCCTAATATTAATCTATGAGTGTACCTAGCTGCCTATTAAGAATAGCATGGGCAAAACCTAGCCGTCGTTTACACCCTTAGAAAGCTAGACTAAGAGGTCTTGCACTTTTAATAGTTCGCATTAGTCAATCTCCGCTATATAGAAGCACTACATAAAAATATATAGTGAGTTAGGTGCAGCTAAAATATGATCTGTTTCACCTCACAACAGATGACTTTTTTCGTTAAATGATAGCTACTTCTTCACTGGGCCATTTAATGACAGCTGCAGTCATTTTAGCCCGCTAGACCCATGCAGCAGCGATGTGGACTACGATGCCTATAAAAATGAGAGTTACGGTGAGACAGAGAGCAGAAAGAGAGCGAAACGAGATGGAATGGTACGATTTTCTCTATCTCCAATAAAGAGCAATGCGGTGCGACGAAGGCCTTCACCGAGGACGTCGGCAACGATACCACAAGCCTAGCTCCCTTTGATAGTGTCGAGCAATCCTATTTTGGCAGATGGGCTTAGATGGACCGCGTCTATTGTGAAGACAGTGCAGCGTGACGTGCTCTCGTGTAGTTGAGGACTTTGACTTGCAGAAGGTCTCGCCGATACCCCAGACCAGTGACAGTAAAACAGTCTAGCAACATCGTGTTGTACAACATCTATTTTATCCAAGGGAAAAATTGCAACTTGCACTATGGACAAAATTCTTTAATAATATCGTTGGAAATCCGCTATTTGATTTCTACGATGCTACCTGTTTCACCTATGGAGTGGTAAGCTGTGTAGTTATAAACACTGGTGCTATATGAGCTAGAAGAAGGAACTATCACTGTACTCGAGATTTCGGCCTTATGATGGAAAATCTTATAGTTTTGTCATTTCTCTCCTTTCTCTCTCTAACTTCCGTTTACGCGGTGATTCATTCAAGGTCCTTATCATAATTACGGCAAGTATGCTTACCTCATCCCCTTCCGCCGAATCCAATCCGGTCTCTTTGCCATCATCAAGAGCCCTAGGAAATTATAATCCACCATGAGTTCCGTCTCCAACGGCACAGGCCGCTGAAATATACCCATAGAGTTCAAGATGTCTTCCTGAATGCTGGCGAGCCATGGATGCACTGCTGATACGTAGTCGTGAACAGTGATAAACCCGTTCTCCCCAGCCACAGGCTTCACCACCAACGTCACCGCCTTTCCACGCAGTCGTACTTCCTCACAGCAGATCAATAGATGATCGTCAGAACCCTCCTCCCCCTCGCCTTCCAGGCCAAGATCGGAGAGCTCTCCATACCGGGCGCTTGGCTCGCCGCTACCGCCTGGTGACGAGTGCTCTTCATGATCTTCAAGCCAATAATCTTCCCAGACGTTAAGGGTGTCAACTGATACTGTAATGGATGAGACCTTGGGCTCAGTAAGCGGCATCTGTGAGACTGGGTGCCAGATGCCGGCGCCGTTATATGTTTGTTTAAAATACGGTTCGAGAGAGTCGGGACTCTCAGCATCTTTCATTACTGAAATGGAGGTGAAAAGCGGACCATCTAGAGGCCAGAAGAGGCGCTGGGTAGCGTTATGAGTAAGTTGCGGATGATTCTCACCGCCCAAGAGCGCCGCAAAAGATGGATATGGGGGTAGCTGTGCCTTGTCTGGCCGACTAGAATGCGAGGCGGCCATTTTTTTTGTTGCAAGTTGAGCCCGCGGAGATAAGGGTTGGGAATAGAATAGAGATTCCTTCGGTTCTCTGGCTTGTCAAATAGCACAATTACCCGTGCGCTAGGGATATAATGGTGTCCCACAGGGGAGGTTGGCGCGTAACAGTGACAACGCAATGACAATAGTTTTGCGCGGTGAAAGGATGCAACGCAAGACAGGAGTATTGCGCGATGGTGAGAAGAAGACGCCGACAAAAATGATAACGAACGATGAGAATATACTGTGCAGCAGGTAGGAGTGCCCTTTTTCCCAAACACTAAATAGCTAACCGTTTGATGGAGCACAATAGAAGAAGACGAAGATAGTCGAACTTGTCTTGCAAGCCAAAGCTTTGCTTGATTTAGGGAGCATACCTACCATGTGATTAGTTGGGGGTTCTCGCCAAGCCAGACAGGAATCTCCCCGTCTTCCCCCGCATTCCCAACATAACTCTAGGTGGAATTCATCCGATACCCCATGCCAAATGTCCGATGCCCGCTGCAGAGGGTCATTGAACATAAAACGTCGGTGTTAAATCGGGCGAGGACAATGGCATTAAAAATATAATTTCATTAGAGCCAGTTACGCACCAATCAAGATTAAGTAAATATTAAGTATGGGATCTCTATCCAGAACTACCCCTCATACTATGAGTATACTGTGAGTATGAGAGGTAGTTCTGGCTAGAGATCTTCTGTCGTGTTTTGAGATAGACATACATTATAAGTAGGAAAGCAACGCCTGTTATTCTATTCTATTTACTATGTAACAAATTATTCTCCTGAAAAATGCACAACATGACGAATAATCTGAAACTCCTCTTCTCCTTTCTCTTTGTTCTCACCGTAAGCGCTACCCCAAGAGGTCCCAAGCTTCCATTCAAGCTCCCTTTCCATACAGATGGCAGTCCACATATCCGGTCTGCACATGGCGACAAAGTCCGGCTAGTTGGAACAAACTGGCCAGGACACCAAGAGGCCATGATTCCAGAAGGTCTTCAATATTCATCTATTAAAGACATCGTCAGCAAGATCCGAGGTTTGGATCTCAACGTCGTTCGCCTAACATATGCCACGCAAATGATAGACGACATTTTTGATAACGGAGATGTCACACTAAAAGACACACTCAATAACGCTCTGGGAACCACAAATGGAACCATTATCCTGAACCAGATTCTAAAGAAGAATTCCCAATTCTCCGCGAAGACGAAACGACTTGATGTCTTTGATGCAGTTGCAAACGAATTAGCCAGTCAGGGGATTTATGTTCACCTTGACAACCATGTGTCCAAGGCGATTTGGTGCTGTGGCGGTTCTGATGGGAATGCTTGGTTTGGAGACACACATTTTGATGTATCAAAGTGGATTCGGGGATGGAAATACATAGCAAGACACGTAAGTTAACCCGACATTTAGAAACCCTTTTCAAAACGTACTTTTATACAACATAACTCAAGATAGAGTCTAACAAAATTTCTTAGGGAGCCAAGCACTGGCCATCGTTATCATCAATCAGCTTTCGCAATGAGCTACGCAAGCAAGACGCTGATCGCGGCGACCCATACGACTGGTATACCTGGTACACGCACATGGCTGAAGCAGCAACTGCCGTCCATTCCGCCGCTCCAAACCTCCTTCTGGTATTCTCTGGCCTAGACTATGACACCAAAATCAGTCCCATAGTCAAGGGATTGCCCCTGAATGGAACATCCGGGACTTGTAGTGCTGGTAAGAGCGTCGTTTTCCAGCCCTCCAACCTCCCCTACACCAATCGCATCGTATTAGAACTGCACAAATACGACTTTGAAAACACGCAAGCCACATGCGAAGATTTTGGAAACTCTCTGTATAACGCAGGCTACAGCTCCTTGAACACCACCGACCCGGCTACAAAGTACAGTTTCCCCGTGCTGCTAACCGAATGGGGCTTCATCCAGAATGGAACATACTGGCGTGATACTACGTACAACAAGTGTCTGATTGAATTCATGGCAAAGTGGAAACCGTCGGGTTGGATGCAGTGGGAGTTGGCGGGCAGCTTTTACGTGCAGACGCGGGCGACTGCTGTTCTGGATGCCGATGAGACGTGGGGCTTGTTGACACATGATTGGAGTGCGATTCGGAGCCAGGTTACTGTTGATGAGAGCCTAAGCAAGATGGTTGACGCGACTTTGCGTTAGGGGGGTTGGGGACGTGGGCTGATTATTTGGGCGTATGTTTACTGAATTAAAGCCACCTCAGCAGTTACGTTAGTTAGGCCTCTAAATCTAAAACCATAGCTGCCACTAACCTAAGATAAATGCCTACCTTACATTTATTATCAACATTTCGACCATTTAAAGCGAAGGCTTACACTCGACGTGTCAAGGCGACCATATGGAGGGAGAACAAGGATTGACCTGTGAGAATTGAGTAGAAAGTTGCACGGGATAATGATTGCACAGACTAACTAACCTACCCTAGATCTGTATTTTTTTTTACTAAAAAGGGTTTAAACCTACTATAAGATGGCGGGGTATGCAGGGTAAACGGGCGGGCATCGGCGGAATGATCGGAACGAGTTGGCCCATTTGTAACTCCAAGCCCACGACGAGTGGAACGGCCGTCATTCTGGTACGGAGAGGTATACAGATCTAGATTTGCTCTCCGTAATAAGCCATCCATCACACAACGAAGCAGCGTTTTTTTCATACCAAGTTCGCATACTTACTTCTAAAGTTTACCCCTAAGCTAAGAAGAGGGGCACAAGTTGCTTTCAGCCGATGATTATTTTTGATGGTAATTGAGGCAGAATACCGCCGGACACGCTCACGCAACCGCGCAGCAACAGCGTCAGCGACGAGGGAGTTGAGCCCGAAACAGTTGATTAGGGCGTGTTAGCTGGGGATTTCGAATCATCTAAATACCATGAGACAAAATTAAGCAATTTATTAGGTACAGTGACGATTAAGCTACAGCCCCCATTCCATTTCATACCAACCCACTATAGTGCTTTATAAGCTAGTATAGACATCTGTACGTATAGACATCTGTACTAGATCTACCACCTACTTGCCGCCGAGCTCAGCAAGACCCGACTCTCCGTTTGCTAGATATGTGGTGAGTGCGTAGGACAGAAACGTGTTGAAGAGCCAACTGAGCGAAGAAGCCTGCCCCCGCCGAACAAAGCCAGCTCGACCACTGAGAACGTCGTTGACCACATTATTCGCTGCCACATCCACATTGTGTTTCTTGTTGTGAACCAGTGCCTTTTTATGGCGATTTATAATGGCAGCTATCTTCTGGTAGTATGAATTTGCGGGCAGCTCGAGGTCCTTTCTATTGTCGGGGTTGTTTCCGGTTGTTTCGACGCCTCCGAGTATGACTGTGACGACCTGCACACCGAGGGGCTCCATCTCAAGGCGTAATGTCTCGGAAATCCGTGTCATGGCAGCCTTGGAGCTGCTGTATGTACCTGTATCAGAGTAAGCCTAGGATCTTAGACGTTTATAGGGCAAGTCACCACCGACCCTGCCAGGCGAAGACAAATTCGGAAGAAACTGAACTGATGTTGCAGATAGTTCCTTTGGATTTGATGAGCATTGGCGCAAATGCCTGCGTCATTAAAAGTACTGCCCAAACATTGCTGTCGTACATCTTCTTAGCGTCGTCGACCGACGTGTCGAGAAGCGGCATGATGGTGGATATGCCAGCGTTATTGACCAGAATATCGAGCGATCCTCCTGTAAGCTTCTCAACGGCTTTCGCACATTGGCGGATAGATTCTTCCGATGTGACGTCGAGTTCGAGTATTTCTATGCCCTCTATTTCCTCTAGGGGTCCGATCTTGGCCCTGTTGCGTAGGGTCGCGAAGACCCTGAACCCTCTGGCCTGATATGCCTTTGCCATTGCCGCCCCAAGTCCACCATTGCTGCAACCAGTGACCACGACTGTCTTCTCTGGCATATTATCTCTTAGCGGTAGAAGGGAAGGTTGATAGTATAAAGACTTGACAGTATGAAGACTTGATAGTATGAGGATTCGATTATATGAGAAGTCTAATGTATGAGCTGAACTGGTACTAGAGCGAAATATATGGGCAAGACTCTGTTTATATACACGTCCAAGGCTGGAAAGACTAATCAGACCTATTAGTGAGCAAGCGGACTTCAGGAAACCAGATCCGGCGGCATTGCTCGGAGGGAGGCAGCGGATTATCTCCGATCCATGTGCCCAAGTATGTGCGACAATGCGTAGGGCCTATGGACATTGCACCCAAGGACCCAAGGACCGACCGCGTCATACTCTGTAGACAAAGGCACCGCTGTCCTCCCCTTCCTAAGCTGGAATGGAACCATATCAGGAACCGCAATGGGTGTCTTGGATTCGTAGTCGGCATGAGGTTCATCCGAGCCGACAGTGCTTCTCTCCAATCACGTTAGGCACTGATTGGAACGGAGGGAAACCCGTCGGAGGTAATTCCGTCGGAGGTAATCCCGGAGGAGTTTCTTTTCATATACCATACCTACATCTCTAGTTCGCCCACATTTATCTATGATTCCTTAGGATTTCGGAATTTCTAGCATGACCTATTCTCGTCATCCCGCCAGCTGGTGCCATGGAGAGAGTTAGACCGGCCGTTGGCCACTCGAGCACTTATGGACAAGCTTGCATGCACTGCTACAAAGCCAAGTGCCGGTGCGTGCCTAGTCCAGGGGCCGATAGCTGCGAAAGGTTGATATGCTTCATTTTAACACATGCCTATCTATGCGCAAACATGGCTAATAGAATTGCAGATGTCATCGCCTCAGAAAGGAGTGCCTGCCATCCGACTCGGCTCGCCGGCGCAATGCTCATAGAACTGAAGAGTCTGATACGCGAATCGCCCAGCTGGAGGGCAGGATAGAAATCATGTTATCTGCGATGCAGTCGATTGCAGGCTCTTCTGGATCTTCAGCTGAAATTCTTCAGCTCCTTAACGAGGAGAGGATCCCATTGTCCTCATCCGGCCTCAACGACACCCCGGCAACCTCCATTAGCACTAACCCAAGCATCAGTCGAGTACCAACGCCTGCAACGGAGCTGTCTCCCTTGGTGCAGGCTCGTATAGATTTGGTCCCTCCACTTCAATACTCCCCGTCTCCACCTGAGCCATCTTTACGTGAAGCAGAGGAGTGCCTCGAGTTCTTCCGCTCGCAGATGCTGCCATATTTCCCTTTTATCAACCTCAACCCAGACATAGGAGCCTGGCAACTACACCAAACCCGGCCATTCTTATTCCAGGCCATCCTCACCATTACCACCTTCTCGACACAGAAACGGTTAGCCCGGATTGAGGGCTTGAAGCGCACCCTGTTCACATCTGCTCTTCTCGAGGTCCAATCAAATATCGACCTACTGCTTGGATTATTAACGTACCTAGCTTGGAGTACCGATGCCTTTCTCGGCAGAGCAGACCTCATATCTCGCCTCACGATTCTAGCTATTTCACTAGTATATGATATGCGGTTGTTCAAGCCGCTCCGGCTAGATACGAGACTAATGATGACTATAACCCAGGGTCAGGATTATGGGGGTGATCCAAACCCTAGCGATGAAACAGTTGCAGACTTCATGGAGAAGCAACGAGCAGTCCTAGCATGTTTTGTGTTGAGTTCCAAGTACGCTTAACCACCTTATCCCTGTGGTTCAACAGTAATCCAAACTTATAAGGGTAACCTTGCTAACTCTTCACTACTAGTATTTCATCCCACCTCGGGCGCATAGATGCTCTACGATGGACGTCCCAAATGGAAGAGGCGCTCCGCATCATCGAAACGAACACATCATGTCTAACGGACAAGGCCTTTGCATTCCAAGTGCGCCTACAATTGCTGAAGCAAAAGGCATCTCACATCCGAGAACAGAATGAGCTAGACCGTGCTCGCACAGCAACAGCTTCTGCGACTACCTCGATTCCAGGTTTATTATATCTCAAGACACTAAGGGAACATTTACACAGCTTAATATCATCATTTCCCCCAGATCTCCTCCAAAGAGGTGCGTGCTTACCCACATAAATATCCCAGCGGAGCGGACCCTATCAGCACATGATCTCTGACATCTAGGCACGGGCGATGCCCAGCATACAGGCGCGTTCATCACACACGCACATTACGTCGAGCTCTACATCAACCAGCTCTCCTATTCAATAAGCTGCGACTCACCACCCCTCAATCTATCCGGCCCCCGGAGCGACGGCGGACACTTACCCGGCTTCGAGCGCCTCAAGTGTCTCTGGGGATCCGTCGAAAGCATCAAATCGTGGCTGGACAATTTCCACAACTTCTCCCCACCAGACCTCGTCGGCCTCCCCTTCCACTTCTGGTCCCAGATGATTCTGTGCGTCACGATTCTAAAGTACCTATCAGTACTCGAAGACCCGGCGTGGAATCGGCAAGACGTGCGGAACGCTGTCGATCTGGTGGCCGCAATAGACCTTATGATCCAGAAGCTGGACCTGGTGTGCGTAGAGTCCAGTCTCCAGTGCGATGACAGCCTATTCAACCTCTTATCCAAGCTTCTGAGCAAGTGTCGTGTGTGGGCTGGTGGGCGGTTGAGCAGGGCTTGTCAGATACCAGGTGGGGAGGCTGGGCTGAACCAGGGTGGAGGCCCTGGGGAAACCAGTCACAGCAGCGGCAGCAGCATCCCGGATCTTGATCAGATGATGTGGATGCAGTCGATGGACTTGGAGAATGATCGGTGGTTTGAGGATGCGCTGAACCTACCTGCGCCGTTTTTCTAGATACGTTAACCTGACAACACACGGATTAATAATTCATTTGACTCTTCTGTAATATAAAGGGCCGCAGCCTCATCTGCCCGCCACCTAGCAGGCTCTCACTCCTCTTCGTGCTTCATCGCACCCCCCAATTCTCCCCAATCCACTCGCGCCTCCCAAAGATGAATGGCAATTGAATCTAGTAAAAGTTGAGTAACATAGTTTCCATCAAGTAGGAGTAGCATATTGCTCAGAGGAGTAAACTACATAACTAAACTATGATATACAAGAACAGCTGTGCCACAATGGTGACCGAGTCCTCCACCATCAAAGCCAAGTATTTCAAAAACCGGAGGACTCGGTGTCACATTTATGCTGCAGCCATCAGCATCAGCGTCGATCATGAAAAGCCCACCCAACAATCACACATCTAGCCACTTCCCAACAACTACCACTATGCAGCTGTCACCACATTCTCAACGCCCATATCAACCCCCCATCTCCCTCAAAAAGCCCATCATCACTGAGCCCACCCTAACGGACCGCCCGGGTCTCTCCCACCCTGGGGCTCAGCAGAAGCTTTATGCTCATCCAAGGTTGCCTCAGCAATTCCCTGACCATCTTCCCCTAACACCCACCACACAATCAGGCAGCCACAAAAGAGGAATGCATGTTCAGTCGAGAAAGTTGAGAACCCACCCCCCACCACCCTTCACATCAACTTAAGTAACTTCTTGACAGTCAGACACTATCAGAGAGGCCATACCCACACCCAAATTGCGCTACTGATCCCCCCCCGACCTTCTTCCAACATACACCCTTCCATATCAAAGTGCATTATCTGCATTCTTCGACAATAGACCTGGTGGTTGGGGGGCGGGGGAAGCGGTGGCGCCCTTCTGGGATAGGTATATCTTCTTTGGATAATGTCTGACCGGCAATAAAACCACGTTCGGTTGTAGAGGCTGCGGAGATGAAGGTTGCCCAACTTACTCGATCAAATACGCATTCGTCCAGTGTGTCTGCCGTGAGGTTGGCGCCAGTCGAATCATCACTGCTTCTCCGCCTCCTTACCCGTACCATCGGTGTCAGGAGCTAGCCACGGATGCTTCAACAACTCTCTCGCACTCTTCCTCTCCTCCGGCACCCACCTCACCATCTTCTTCAGCAAATCCAGGAACCCCTCTTCATCCTCCCCCTCCAACGCTTCCCCAATCGGGTGTGGCTTGACTGGATGCCCTTTCCACACGCCTACACGCAGTCAGCATCACCCTCATCATCACCATCACACCCCCTCAGAACCTCCTCGGCAGCCCCTTTCCAAGCAATGGAAAACTCACCATCATCATCAAAATACACCTCCCTAACCCCCAACCGGCCCTGTAACACGAATTCCCTCGGCGGCGGACCAAGGGAGGCAATCATATTCCTCAACTGCTCCCCCTCCGTCACGCCATCGAAGAGGTGTTCGTTAAACCTAAGCTGCCACATCTGTCCTCACAATTAGCCTCTTTCTCTCCCTTCCCCCTCAATCCCCTCTCCCATCTAACCCCCACCCCGAATCCTCCCCACCAGAAAACAGCTAACTAGAAACGTGACTTACAAGCACACCCAAATTCCAAACATCCGCCCCCCCATCCCACGGCATCCTCAAAATCACCTCCGGCGCCCTACACATCAACGGCTGTATCAGCCCCGCATGCAACGTCTTCGCATCCCTCACCGCGTTCCCGAAATCCGTCAGCGTCGGCACGCCCGGCGGCACCTCCCCCGGTGTTTGGTCGAGGGAGGGGGATACGGATAGCCGACGCGAGCGGTAGATTGTGCGGTGCGAGGTGACGGTTTTGTGGGGGCTGGGGTGGGAGGTTTCTGCGGTTACGAAGGAGAGGATGGGGGTGAGGGTGGGGAGGGAGAGGAGGATGTTGGAGGCTTGGATGTCTAGGGGGGGGTTAGCGGGGTGTTTGTCGTTGTTGGGAGTTGGATGGTGGAGAAGGAGGAGGCGATGAGATGAGATGAGAACGGGAACAGAAATTACCAGTATGTATAACCCCCGCCTCCTCATGCAAAAACTCCAACGCCAACAACAAACTCCTCACCAAACCCCTAAGCACCCCCACCGTCAGTTTCCCCCCCTCAAACCCCCTCTGCCACTCCTGCAAACTCAAACCCAGCGGCGCATGCACTAGACACCAATGCTTCCCATCCGGCCCCTCAATCTCAAACGCCTCGTGCAGATTCCTCACGTGCCCCTTACCCTCGTGACGGGAGGAGAGGGATTGGATGTGTGTGTAGATGTCTGCTTCGCGGTTGGTGGTGTTGGGGGGGTGGGAGATTGTGATTTTGAGGGTGATGAAGGTGTTTTTTCTGTCTTACTTTAGTACACACAAATGGATGAGAGAGGTGGAATGGAGGGGGGAGGGGGGGTTATATACACACCCTCGGTCTTGACACAACCAAACTGTGGAATGCCGTCCATACCCCAATTTCCCAATAATCTCATACTCCCCCCTCGGGGATTTAATCACCTCCCCGATATGCGCGGGGTAAAACTCTTCCGCCACGTAATCATCATACGTCTCCTCCTCAATAACATTGGTGTCGGTGAGGGATGTCATTATTGGGATTTGTTTGCTGGAGGTAGGATAAGTGCATATATATGTACGGCGGGATCCCGCAGATTCTAGTAGCCAGCCCCTGGCTTGGAACTGATGTGGTGAAAACCCGGGTCGCTCTCACAACTAGTTGTGGGTAAACCCTAGAAGGGCGTGAAGAGCGGTCAGTGCTTCGGAAGCCTGGGTGACGTGGTGGATGGTAGATGGGGGTAGCAGTATGTGCGGATATAGATAGGATTACGGACCGCTGCAGAAAGGGACAGCAAGGGGTGCGTAGGAAAGTAGGATATCAGTTGTGTGCAAATATGAGATATTATAGAGATAACCACTGTATCAATTCAGTCTCAAGATGTGTTATATCATCTCAGTGGCGACGATGCATTAAGGCGACGATGCATTAAGCCCATCTCGCGGCTAAATGACGCGAGGACCCCAACCCGGGGAGGTGGTGTGAGTGATGACCTATGTGGCGCACCCCAACAGGCGCGGAAGGAACGAATGAGGGTCACCTCCATCGCGCCTTCCCTTCCACACAACCGCCTAGAACATACATTTTAACACACGAGGAAAGAACGACTCAACTGGCTCCTTCATCCCCACACATTCCCGGGCAAATATCATGTCACGCACTCTCATCACCAAAAGAACGCAGATAGGTGTAAGGTAGGTTAGGTAAGGTATGGTATCCATTTATAACAAAAAAAAAAGAAAAAGAGTAGTTCAGCTCGTCAACACACATTCCCGGTGCCACATCTCTATTATCTAAACCCATCATACATCCACGCTATGCACGCCCCATCCATCTGCCCAAGCCAAGTTGTCCACTCCCAATATACAATACATACAAATGCCAACACAAATTCACCCCCCCCCGCCCTTTTCGCAGCGCCCAGCACCGCTCCATTTTCCAATCCCTTTCCAGCTACAAACGAAACGCATCAATGCGTCCCCGACCCCTGCGCCAACAACCCCTGACTCTCCTGCGCCTTCCCCCCCTCCCGCTGCCCCATCCCATACGGCCCCCCCTCCTCCTCCTCATCCCCCGATACCGGCTCATGTCGTCCCACCACCCCCAGATTCGCCAAATGCGCCGACGCCAGCGCATCCTGACGCATCTTCATGATCTTGACGTAATTATACCCCGCGATAGCCGCGATGGTGATAGCGAGCCCGCCGAGGTTGACGGGGGTCATGATATCGGAGAATACGCGCCCGGCGGCGAGGATGGTGACGACTTCCTTGAAGATACCTGCGATGGATAAGGTGACTACTGATGTGCGTTGGAGGAGCGCGAATTCCGACGCCGTCATGCAGAACGCGATAGCGCCGGGGGCGAGGAGGATAGTCGGCCCCAGGACGGGTCCCTTGCTGTCAATGAGGACCTTGAGGCCTGCGAAGAGGGCGGAGGGACCTTCGACGGGGATGGCGATGGCGAGGAGGGAGACGAACATTATGGGTGCGAGGTAGAAGATTGAGGCGAAGGGGTTGGAGGTTGCGGGGTTGCGGAGGAGGAGGATTTGGGTTAGTGCCCAGCGGAAGCCGGAGAAGAAGGCTGCGCTGATGACGAGGGTGAAGCCGATGGGGGAGAAGTCCACTTCGCCCGCTACCATCATGACGACGCCGATGGTCATGGTGGCGATGATAGCGATGAGTTTGACGGAGGGAGTCTCGAGGCGGAAGAGGAAGGCGAAGATGAGGACGAATGCTAGGGCGGAGGATTTACACATTGCTAGGGGGGAGGGGTTAGTTGCATGTTCGGTAAAATCCGGGGTAGACAGGGGGGGGACGTACTGTAAAAAGTTAAGGAAATAAACTGTAGTGACATGTTACCGAGGCCAATGTCAAGGCCGGTGGAGAGACCGCAGGGCCCTAACCGCGTCAAGTAGAACCAGTTCGTCATGAGCGGCTTGTGCTCCGCGGTATCGAGATCGCGTCTCCGTTGCTCCTCGGGCGTGTAGACGGAGTCTGGGTGCGTGAGGGAGTCTGCCCGAGGCCGGAAGCGAGGGAAGAGGTAGAGCACCAAGGAGGCGAGGGAGAATTGCACGAGCATGTGCATGCATGTTGTGAAGAGGGGGAATTTGAAGTTGAGGTGCTCGCCCGAGAACATCCACTTGTTGTAGATGGAGATGGAGAGGGAGAAGATGTACCTGAAGGGGGGGGTTAGATTAGCAACGCGTCGAGGCGCATGGTGGGAATTGGGGGGGGGGGGGGGGGCATACCATAACAGGATGAATAGGCCATTGATGGCCATGTCCTTTATCACAGTCTGGTCTGCCTCTTTCCGCTCCTCTTTTGTGATCTCCGACTCCTTGGCGACGCGCTGATCCAGCAACGTGTTCCTCCGCCGCCGCTTCTGCCGCCGGCTCGTGCCCGTCAACCCCGTCTCCTCGTCGTCCTGCAGATTGTTGTCGTCGTCCGAGCTATTATTCCCATGCCCCCCTGCCTCGTCGCTATTCGACTTGGATTCGTCCTGCGACCACGGCTCCTCCTCCTGTGACCAGCTCAGCTCCTCGGTGAGCCCATCCCGTATCCGCGTGGACCGCTGGCCCCTCGCGTTGGGGGGGTGCAGGCTGGTGAGCGTGCTCCGCCGCCGGCGGTGCTGGGAGGTGGTTGTGGAGTCCATGGCTGCGAAGGAGCCGCGTCGAAGGGTGCTGCTCGAGGCCGCGCTGGCATCCGAGTGGTCGTCGTAGTCGTAGTCGTAGTCGTAGTCGTAGTCGAAGTGATCGGGGTCGGGGGCGTCGAAGCTTGCGTCCGGATCGTGGAGGGTCGGGCGCGGGAACTGGGCGTAGGGGATGGTTGGTCGTGCAGTGGGCGCGGGCGTAGTAGATGTTGAAGGGAGACTCTCGAGCTTGAATTGATTTGTGTTGACGTCCATGATCGACTAGGGCCAGGATAGGATAGGGAAGGGGGGGGGAGGATGGATATGGGGGAGCAGATCCTCGGTCGGGTCTTGTGGACCAGATCGGGGGGAAAAAGATCCAGGATCCAGGGGGTATGGAAGTGGAGGTGCAGGAGTAGTACGGAGTACTCGGACAGTACTGCGTGTTCGTACTGGCGCAGACTTGCGGGTACAGCTAGCTGTACTGGGGCCGTTGTGGAGGTATGAGAGGAGGGAAGAGGGAGGATAGCGGAGGTACTATTGCTACCCTAAGGCCATGTGCTCCCCTTTTTCTCCTCTTGGCGCGGTGTTTGGCGTTGTTAGGCGCAGTTCGGCGGGTTATGGCGAGCTCTGACCAGGGGGGACTGTGGCTTGTGTCTTGTGTCGTCAGGCTTGCGTTGCGAGATTTGAGATGAGATTTGTTGTCTCAAGTGAGGAAGAGGAGGAGAGAGAAAGAGAGAGGAAGGTTGACGTCGGTCTGGTCCATATGGTCCATATGGTCCATATGATCTACTGTACAAGCCACAGTAGTTGTGCATACAGTTAGTTACTGTACTTAGTAACAGCACCAGGACGGACTGTCAGACCGTACCGTGCACGGTATAGTTATAGTATGTATGTACTGTAATTTGTATGGAGATGGATGCACTTAATCTTCGCATAAAGTTTAATGAAATTGTATGTAGATAATTATGTCAGCGTAGCAATTATGTCAGCGTTGTTCTTCTTCACCACAACAACAACCACCACCAGCCAGGGCACAGATGTGAAGTACCTTCCAACGCAAAACAAGCCGTAATCGGTACATAGCATCAAATCCCGGATTATGATTTGTGACCTGTGACCTGTGACCTGTGTCCTGTGTCCTGTGTCCTGTGTCCTGTGTCCTGTGTCCTGTGTCCTGTGTCCTGTGTCCTGTGTCCTGTGTCCTCTGTCCTCGGACCTGTGACCTCGGACCTCCCTCAGTCGCTCCAGACGCTAATGCCAAGACATTAGGTATTCCCCCTTTGGGTGCTCGGGTGCTCTTGTCGCCGGCCGTAGGCTCCTTTTGGTCTTCACTTGCTGAACAGCTGGACACCGCCACAACCACCACAACCCACCACAACCCACCACAACCTAGCACAACCTAGCACTACTACGGGATATGAGATGAACCATTGACGTAACTCCTGGCTTTTTCCAAGCTTCTTCTACTGCCGGACCCACTGAAAAGGCTGCAACTCCATAACAAAAAAGACTTTGTAAGGCATTTGCTAAGGAAGTACATAGTAAGGTACCTGTGGCTGTACGTGTATTTTGTACATTTTGTACTTGCGCCCATACTTGTGGACGACTTGTACCCAACCACCTGGATCATGTTTAGTGGGATCCACGACGACGACGACGACGGGAGATGGAGATACCGACGATACCGACACCAACACAGAGATGATGTACAGAGTATGATGTAAAAGATGATGGAAAAGTTTGATGCAGATGCAGAAACTGGATCAGAAACTGGATCAGAAATGGACGCAAAATTGGATCAAAATTGGATCAAAATTGGATAAAGGGATAAAGACCAGATCACGCCATGCCCGTGACTACGAATTCCAATATGCTCAAACCCGCACAGACCTATTGCAAATGCTAATCGAGTAACATCGAGGGCATACTATACTGACAACAGCATCCTGGTTTATAGCCGTATCCCGCACATGAGGATTTTCATGCACGTGACCACAGCATGCATGCACCTTGAGTATGTAATCACTAGCGGCTTAACGCAGAACCGACCAATGTCCATAGCTTTGAGAGCTCTCACCACCAAAATCCCTTTCAACACCACACAAAAACTATAGCTTAGTAAGCAAAACCACAAAGCCCAACCCCAATCCAAACTCAATGCGGCTAAGCTAAGCCCTAAAGGGAATAGTATCCATCCTGCCCGGATCTTGCCCCTCGTCCCGACTATCCCACCTCGAGCTCTCCCCGCTCCTCTGATTGGCCCCGCGCCGAAGCTCCCCTCAACGTGATCATGCACCGTCATCATTACTACTCTGTTCAGCCCCAATCCAATCGATACACAGGCATCCCTCAATAACCTCATGCATTCCTCGTAAACCTCCCAGCATTCCAATCTCCTGCATCTTCTGTAACTCCTTGCATCTTCTCTATAATCCACAATTCCACCGCCGAGACCGTACCGCCGTCATCCCCAGGCTTCCGGTGACCATTTTGACAAGCACCTCCTTCTATCATGTCCTCATCCGGGCTGTCTGAGGGCGAGAGGAGAAAAGGGACAGGTGGTCAGCTTCCCCCACCCTTGGTGAATATGTCACTGACGTCTGCTTCTCTGTAGGCTACCTCCCAATTGAAGACTATGGGCTCATCGGCAATATGAGAACGTGTGCTCTGGTGGGCATCGACGGGAGTCTGGACTTTATGTGCTGGTAAGATGCTCATATTCTGATATTCTCATATTCCTCACCTCGCGGCATATATACCCATCTACCCCTCAATTCCATCCCCCCCCAAGTCCCGCTACATCCGGTCTCATAAAACCACACCACTAACACGAAGCCAGGCCCGACTTCGATTCCCCCACCGTATTTGGCCGCCTTCTCGACGCGGAGCGTGGCGGATACTTCAACATCTCCCCGACCAAGGGCGTCCAATACACGACTAAGCAGCAATACCTCCCCTCGTCCAACATCCTCCAGACCCGATACATCCACGAAGATGGAGCCATGGACCTGATCGACTTCTTCCCGCGCCCGAAGAACACGAGTGTCCTGTCAAAGCAGAAGCAGTTGCCGTTCAGGGAGACGGTGATTGTCCAGGATGAGCTGAAGAAGTGGCTGGTTAGACGTGTGGAGTGTATTAGAGGATTTGTTGATATTGGTATATCCTCCCATCAATCAGAGAGGGTGTGCTCAAGCTAACATACATACCCAGATGTTGAAATCTTCCCAGCATTCGACTACGCCCGCGCCGAGCACACAGTGGAAATCCACATCCCCAACCGCGGCCACGCCGAGCCCGAATCCAAGACCGTCACATTCTCCTCCAAGGACGTAAGGTTGCAACTCGACGTCACCATCGACAAAGGAGACGAGGATTCCATAACCTGCCCACTCCTAAAATTCACCACCGTCAAGAAGGACAAGTTGCTCGGCGAAGGCGTCGTAGCTCACATCCACCTCGAAGAGGGCCAGGCCATCTCCTTCGTCCTCCGCGACGACATCCCCGACCACGTCACCCCGGACGTCACGACCGAAGTGCTGGACACGCAGCAACATGACACCCAGGCATTCTGGTACAACTGGATCTCTAAATCCAAGTACAAGGGCCGCTGGCGCGAGGTCGTTAACCGGAGCTTGATGATCCTGAAACTGCTAACCTACGAACCAACCGGTGCTATTATCGCCTCGCCCACCTTTTCCGTCCCAGAAGCCATTGGAGGCGTTCGGTGAGTGCTCTAGAGCTAATTCTTCCTACATTTCTCTCCCACTTTCTCTCGTGCCATGCCATACGTGTAGCGTAGTTTTTCCTTGAACATAAATGTCTCACACCGAATATGATAGTGCCCAAAGGGGCTTAGAGCACGATAAATCCTATGCTCTCCATTCGTTAGTGTCACGGCTTCTTTCTAGAGGTTATTTTGTTTGCTGAGCTTCCCTGCTAACTGAGACGCAGGAACTGGGATTATCGGTTCTGCTGGATCCGAGATTCGAGTTTTACGATTTATATCCTCCTCAGGATGGGATTTACAGAGGAGGCGGACTCGTACATGGATTTCATCAGTGATCGATTTAGAAAGTCTAGATCCCCCGAGGGAGCACTGCCGATCATGTTCACCATCCGCGGCGAGACCGATATCCCCGAGATAGAGCTATCGTAAGTCGTCGCACCCCTCCCTACCTAAGGATTCCACAAATCCTAACACCTCCACCCAGCCATCTCTCCGGCTACCGCGGCAGCGCCCCCGTCCGCATCGGCAACGGCGCAGCCTTCCACCAACAATTCGACATCTACGGCGAGCTGATGGATGGCATCTACCTTTACAATAAATACGGCAAGCCCGTGACATGGGATCAATGGGTGTCCGTCCGCGAGATCCTCGATTACGTCCTCACCATCTGGAAAGGTAAGCCGCCACCATCCCTCCCTCTCTTGCTGGCACCGCGCTAACTGGCCTACGGATCCGGATATGTCGATCTGGGAAGTAAGGAATAATAAGCAGAATTTCGTGTATAGCAAGATCATGCTGTGGGTCGCGTTTGATCGCGGGCTGAGGTTGTCGGAGAAAAGGTGTTTGCCGTGCCCGAATCGTGCGGCGTGGATGAAGGCGAGAGATGAGATTTATGAGGAGATTATGGAGAAAGGTATTTACCCCCCCGCCTCTCTTTCCCCGGGGTCCCCTTGCCCAGAACCAGCAAACCCTAATACCCCCTCCCACCTCTACAGGCTACAGCCACACCCTCAAATGCTTCGTGCAATCCTACGAAAGCGGCGACGCCCTCGACTCCTCCATCCTCATCGCCCCCCTCGTCTTCTTCATCTCCCCCAACGACCCCCGCTTCCTCCGCACCATGGACCGAATCCTCCTAACCCCCGAAAAAGGCGGGCTCACCAGCACCGGCCTCGTCTACCGGTACAACACGGCCCAATCCGACGACGGAGTCGGCGGCCACGAAGGCGCTTTCAGTATGTGTACATTCTGGCTCGTGGAAGCGATGACGAGGGCGGGGGTGTATGATAAGAAGTACTTGACGAGGGCGGTGAATGTTTTTGAGAATATACTCAGTTTCTCAAATCATTTGGGAATGTTTTCGGAGGAGATTGCGAGGAGTGGGGAGCAGTTGGGAAATACGCCGCAGGCTTTTAGTCATTTGGCGTTGATTAGTGCGGCGTTTAATTTGGATCGGGCGACGGATGGGAGGTGGGGGAGGTAGATGGTCTGCTGAGGTGCTTTTAGATCCATTGAGGGACATGGACTATAAATTAGTTGAATGGATGGGATCAGCGGGGGTGACAGGGAGGGAGGCGTTGGAGAGGGATGAGGAGTTGGTGAGGAGTTGACGATGAGGGGTTGATGTTGAGGAGTTGATGATGAGCCTTGATGATTCTTGCTACGTTGGCGTATACTATGGATTACTTGCTCTTTCTACATGGCTAGCTTTAAAATGCTTTAGAAGTGTTCAGAGGTATAAACTGTAGCTCTTTTTGAAGTGCTATCAGTGTTCGGCAGATCGTGATCCGGATCTGATCCGTAGCCCTCACGGGTCAGATCATGATCCGTCTAACATCTGACGGATATATCCGGATCAGATCCGGATCTCTTAAAAAATGAGGCTTAAAATATAATAGTATAATAATAGATCTAATTACTCCTCCCTTTCGTCATCGGCGTCTTCGGCTTCGCTCTCTTCAGTATCTACTATATGACCCCAGTCTCGTAAGCAGAGTAAATATCGTAGTGTTTCAGGAGAGAGCCTATTCCTCTTCTTCGTTAGAATATCAGCTCCATTACTAAAGACCCGCTCCGACGGAGCTGATGTTGCGGGAATTACTAAGTGGTCTCAAGCAATTGCAGCAATAATTGGATACTGATACTGCTTTGCCGCCTAATATTTGAGAATATCTATTGCTGGACCTGGCCGGGGCTCAACAAGCCAGCGCTTCCATTCTGGTTCTTAGTAGATACTATGAGAAATATATAAATCGTCGTCGGAGTCAGGTTCTGTAGGTAATTGTGGTAAATTGGCTTCAGCATCCCTCTGCTCTTCTTCGAGGAAGTATTGGCGGTCTCTGTACTAAATAAAAACGTCATGGAACTGCTGCTTTACTCTATTCCGTTTGACTTCTTCAGTATTACTTAGCCAAAGACTATTGAATACGTTGAGATTCATACGCGGATCACAAATTGTAGCTACCCCTAAATGACTCCATTAATGATTTGTAGCAAGCGTATAATACTCATTAAGCTTCTTAGAAGCAGCGATACAAGCTAGACCAATTGTTGATGATATACCAACCTCATTCTATAGAGCCTCGAGCTTCTTTATCATCTTTAGATACTGAGGAATTGCAAAGTTGAGCGTTAGATATACACTTGCTTGAAGCTTCTGCGATGGCTTAACGAATATATAGAAGAAGTTCTGAAGAGCGTGAAGTGTTATCTAATCCTCTAGTGTAAGAGCAATATCTCTCATACTTAGATCCATTTGCTGAGTAGCATAGATTGCTGTAATTGGGGTCTGTAGCTTAATGACAGCCGAAACCATTTCGTACGTTAAGTTCCACTGGACTGGCATATTAAGTGATAATTGTAGCTTCTTTAGACTAGCAGCAATAGTCTGCTTTTGAAGAGCATCTTTCCATTGCCTTCGATTCCTAAATATGTAGATATGCCTTTGTAGCTTACTAAGGGTATTCTTGACTTTGATATTGCTTTCAGACGAGCTTATTAGAATCCGCGCAGCTCCTTGCTCACACTGATAACTTTCAGCTTGCTCAGCAGGAGCAGCTTTCAAAGTCTTAAGAGCATCTTGAACAGCAATATTGATGATATGGGCTATACATCGTACGTCTCCTTCCTTGACTCTAAACGTCCATGGCTGTTGCGTCGTCACTTCCTGGTCTTTGGCTATTTTCTCATATTCCGCAAGCATAACAGTATTAGCTGAAGCGTTGTCTCTTGTACAGGTAAAGACAGCTCCTGTAATACCCATATCATCTGTTACAAGTGCCAATTGTTGAGCGAGATATTCGCCGCTGTGGATAGGCTCTTTAAGATGTATAACGTCGAGTACTTTAGACTTCTGTTGCCATTTATCGTTGATCCAGTGTGCTGTAATAGCAGCGTAGTCTGTATAATTCCGTGTAGACCATGCATCTGTCGTTATTGATATCCGGCCTCCTCTCCTAATATGAGAATTAAGCTCGAGTTGTAGCTGGCCTTAGTGGTATGAAAACTGACGCTAAAGTTCTCGGTGTAGCGTACGAGCTGATATTGATATAGTTGTTAGGCTTAAGAATTGAACTAATTCACGGAACGAACAGCTTTCAACAAGGCGTATTGATAGATTATTTGACACAATGAACTGTAGTAATAACTCCTTATATTTCGAAGGATTACTAGACTGCTTTGATATAGCTAATGGGCGTGGGTTGAAGAACGATGATGTACTACTTGACGTACTAGACGACTGTCTATTCTCATTTTTAAGGGCGTATGATACTGTTGGATGCTTCAAAGAGTAATGCCTCCATAAATTACCCGTTGACGACTGCTTTAGCCCTTGTGACGGTATTGAAAATCCGCAGTCTGGCTGTAGGCATACCATCTTTATGGTTGGCGGCCGAGTATCAAGCAGTTCCCGATGATATAAGCCCTTTGTGAATAGCTTCGAAGTCGTTGGTGGTAGTACTGCCCTTGGACGTTGAAGTATATTACTTAGTGATCCATTGACTACTTCGACTGATGGCAGAATAGGGGTAGGTTGAGGTATAAGATGTGGTAACGACAGCTCTTCTATTTGAGAATAGCTCTCATGATCTGACGGCAAATCTGATAACTCAGAGTCGCTCATTATTACAGCGGTAATCGTCACAATATGGTAATTAGACTGCTATTACAGATTCAATTATACTACGTCTACTGTGGCCTTGGCATCCTTGGCATCCTTGGCAATATCCGTATGATCCGGATCATGATCCGGATCTCACGGATACGCCAAAATTATGACGGATAGGATAGATCCGGATCATGATCCGGATCGGATCGGGTCATCTACGATCTGTGCCGAACACTGAGTGCTATCACAAAAATCATCTGCCTTTATTTAGTTCAGGGATAGCTTTTTGCTAGATATACGCGTTTATAACAATCAAGAAGGAAAAATAACAAAATCCAAAATTTACTCCCATCATTAGACAACTTCACAGTACTCTTAGATCACTAAATACCATGAATTATACAAAATAAAAATGAAATAAGAGGCTCAGTTCCCCCCCTATCCTCAACCCCCCCCCCAATTGTCCCCACTTTCAGCGAAGTTTAAGAGAAGCACGTGACACCGCGCCTTTTCGCGAAGCTTACTAACGCGTCCCCCCAAATCCAACCTCCCCTGACCTCATTCCTCCCCGAATCAAAAGACCTTCTCAGCCTCATTTCAGCAAATCCATTGGCAAACGACTATTCCAAAAAGCCAAAGCATATACGGCACGCAAAGGACGGATATAGAGCTTTTTGGAAGAGGAGGGAGATAATGTCGCGTCGCTCGAGCAGGAAATCTGCTATTGCTTCGTACGCCGAGACCCCGGATCGCGAGATTGAGAACGGCGTTACTGAGATCGACGAGGACCTTAGTGAAGAGACCGCGGTTAAGAAACGCGGGGGCAAGCCAATCGCGGCGGTCAAGAAAGAGAGCACCGCAGCAGCAGCAGCAAACGGCAAACCCGGAGCTGCAAAAACCAGTAAACCTGCTGCCCCTCTGAAGAGAAAGGTAGAAGCGGGGATCTCGCCCCCGCCGACAAAGAGGAAGATCAAAGACGAAGACTCCTCCGACGACGAGGAGAAAATCATAGAGAAGCCCGCCAAAAAACCAGTCAAGAAGCGGAAAACGAAGGAGGAGGCTGAGAACGACGCTATGCCCGTCGCTGCGCGCACTGCGGTCGCGACGCTGAAGAGGAAGATGTATATCGGCGCGCACATCAGCGCTGCAGGAGGTAAGCCCCTACCCCCCCCATCAAATCCCCCACCACAGCAGAAAAGAACCCCCCGCTAACCCCCCCCAGGCGTCCAAAACTCCCTCCCCAACGCCCTCCACATCGGCGCCAACAGCTTCGCGCTCTTCCTAAAATCACAACGCAAATGGTCATCCCCCCCCCTCGCCCCTTCGGCAACCTCCGACTTCCTCTCCCTCTCCAAAACCCACTCCTACGACCCCGCCCGGCACATCCTCCCGCACGGCTCCTACCTCGTCAATCTCGCGCAGGCCGACCCGGAGAAGGCGGAGCAGGCGTATACGTGTTTCCTGGACGATTTGGCGAGGTGTGAAGCCCTCGGGATTGGGTTGTATAACTTCCACCCCGGCAACACCGGTGGCCAGCCTCGGGGGGAAGCCATCGCAAGGATTGCAGGGATGTTGAACCGCGCGCACAAAGCGACTAAGACCGTTGTGACGCTGCTCGAGAACATGGCCGGCGCCGGGAACGTCGTCGGTTCCCGATTCGAGGATTTGAGGGATGTGATTAAGCTAGTAGATGATAAAGCGAGGGTGGGTGTTTGTATAGATACCTGCCATGCTTTTGCGGCGGGGTATGATTTACGCACTCCCGAGGCGTTTGCGAAGACGATGGGGGAGTTTAATGATGTTGTTGGTGCTGGATATCTGAGGGCTTTGCATCTTAATGATTCCAAGACACCACTTGGTAGTCGTCGCGATCTACACGCGAATATCGGGACTGGATTCCTCGGGCTGCGCGCGTTCTGGAATGTAGTTAACTACCCCGGCTTCGAAGGTCTACCAATGGTATTAGAGACGCCTACCGAGAAGATGGTCGGGGGAAAGAAGGTGGGAGGGGAGGATAAGGGGGTGTGGGCGAGGGAGATTAAGTTGTTGGAGGGGATGGTGGGGAAGGAGTGGGGGGAGGAGGAGAGGGGGGTTGAGGAGGGACTGCAGGAGGAGGGGAGGGAGGAGAGGGAGAGGTGTGGGGGGCAGGTGGAGAGGAAGGCGCAGAAGACGTTGGATGGGATGTTTAAGAAGGGGAAGGGGAAGAAGAAGGTGGAGGTTGAGACGGATGATGAGAGTGAGGGGGGGTGTAGTCATTGATTGGTTTTCGCCTTAAGATGAATGGCAAAAGGCGTTACGTGGAAGGTATGAAAACATACCCGTGTATAGAGATATACTACATTAATAAGAAAACCGGAATCAAAAGTCTTTGAACTCGTTGTCATTATAGAAAATGCCACAATAACTCATAATATCATCCCCCAAAGCCTCTTCAAACGCCACAACTCCATCTCCATGCACCCAGGGTATCTCCGACCAAAACTCCACACCACACACACACCACACAACCCCCCTACTTCCTACCCTGGATACTATTCTCCAACTTCCTCAACATACTCTGCAACCCAACCCCCCTCTCACAATTCCCCCCCACCCACCCCTCCATCCGTTCCCTCACCCCCCTCAACCCCCTCAACACCGGCATCCTCCCCCCCTCCTCCCCCTCCACATGCGCCGTGGGGTTCAACAACAAATCAAAGCAATCCCCCCAAATCTCACCCTGCCAATACCTCTTCATCCCCTCCTTACACCTCCACCTCTTCCCCGCCCCCTGCCCCGGCAGCGCCGCCCTCGCATCCGCAACCGTCTCCATGTACCGCCCAAACAACATGCTATGCAATATCCCCGCCAGACCATGATAGTCAATCTGGTACGTCCACGGTCTCAGCTCCCGCATCTCCGCACAGTCCTGCGGTCCCGTCTTCCAGTCCGCGATGAACTGCACGTCGGGTCGGAAAACTTTCATATCCACGCCGCGCCCGAAATCAATCAGCGCGACACCCTGCTCGGACCACCCGCTACTCCCATCAGCAGCATACTGCGTGCTCCACGCCGCGCCACCGCCACCAAGCCGCACAAGCACATTATCCGCCTTGAGATCTCCATGCAAGATACCTGCTTTATGCAGCGCCTCAACGGTGCGAAGGAGTTCGATAGCAAAGAACATAGCGAGGAGCTCATCCATCACACCGCCCGCCTGCTGGCTGTCCGCGCGCGCGATATTGACGAGGTCGAGGAGCGTGCCCTGGTCGCGGTACGTCTCGATGAGGTAGCATTCGTCGCGGTAGAGGTGGAATTCATGGGCATGGATGAGAGAGTCTGCTGCGCGCGAGACGCCGAGGCGGCGCGAGGCTTGCCGCATGATGTAGAATTCCCAGGCGGTGGGCGGGTCTTCCATTTTCAGCGCCTCGAGGGGTTGGCGGTGGTGAAGGGAGAAGGCGCCGCGGCCCATGATGGGGGCGTTTGAGTTAGAATCGGTGGTGGCGTCGGTGTCGGTGACGGTCTCGATGAGGTAGACGGGTGCGAAGGCGCCGGCGCCGAGTTCGCGTTTGACCATGTATTCTCTTTCTACGCCGGGGAAGCGCAGCATGGGGGGCATGGCAATGTTTGTGGTGGTCTTTTCGCTGGCGTTCTTCTTCATCTTGGCTACTGCTTTGGCGAACTTCTTTAGCTCGGCGGATTTGCCGTGAGTCTCTTCTGAGTGGTCAAAGTAGCCCTCGTACGTCGTCAACGGAGGCTGAAGGGCGGCAAAGATTTGGGTTCGTGTATAGTCATCGACGGGGTTACATTGTTGGTCTTGGATGATGGGACCCTTAGTCGCGATGTCCCTTGAGAAAGCGGCTCCATTTGTAGCTGGCTTGGTTGATGGCAGCGCCTTGTTTTTGGTTACGACACCAAGAGCCGGAGGTGGGATTTTCTCAGTAAGAGGTAATGGCTCATCCACAACCTCTTGGAACGGACTGGAATCGAGCCTATCATTGCTGCGGAAGATGGATGACGCCTGTTGCCCATTCGCCTTAGATGGAGTTTTGGAGATAAACTCCTCCTTCTCAGCACGTACCGTGAAGGCACCAAGAGACGACTCGGTCTTCTCAGCGATAGGAGTCATGAAAGGTAATCGGTTTTGAGATACCTGGGATGCATCGCGGAATGGTCGCGTGGGTGCTACATAGTCTTCCGGTGGTATAGGGACGAACATTGTCCGGACGGCTGATTCTGGATGTTCAGGGGATATGGGCGTGGAGACCTCTTCTTGCTCAAAGGCTTCATCCTCGTCATCATGAGACGTAGAGTCGGCTTCTCGACTGGATTCGAGAATAGCATCATCGTGGTCTTGGCTAGACTCGAGAGTGGCATTGTTGTGGTCTTGGCTAGACTCGAGAATGGCATCGTCATGGCCGTCCTCCGAGAGATGAGATGCTCGCGTATCATCATCATCGTCATCCTCGTCTTCCATACCAGGAATATGTTTTCTAGCCGTAAACTCCGACCATTCACTCACACTCTTGACATCTGATGTGTCTTCTGCAGCAACCTCGCTCTTGGTATATGTAGTCTCGTCATCACCAGCTTCACTGGTAGTCACAAGCCGTCCGGTGCCAGTGCTCTCTGCTTCAGTCGTATATTCGTCATCCGTCTCATCATCATCGCTTTCGCTTTCTGATTCCTCCTCTTCCGACGCCTCCTCGGACTGAAGCGGCTGGTTAAATAGCTCGTATATGTCGTCAGTGGCAGCCTTGGTATGGAAAGTCATGGTAGGTTCTGCGTTGGCCCTCCGCTTGACCTTCTTCCCAGCAGTAGGAGATGAGAGCTTGGTTTTGACTAGCCGCCCTATTAGCAATGGGAAAACGGGTTAGGATATAAGCACTCACTAATTTGCGTTTCATTGACTTCCATAGTCTTTATCCTCCTACCTCTGCCATGTTTCGGTGGCTCTATGGCCACGCCATTCTCATCCACCATAGGCGGATCCCTCGCTATCACCAGCTTGTCCTGGAAAGATCTGTCCAAAGAAGGCTCTTTTGTCGGAAGCATCTCTTCGACTCCAACGAAGACATCAAACCTCTCGTTTTCCTGATCGACCACCACATGGCTAATCTCCGGCTCCCAGTTCATGTCGAGCCAGCCCTTCTCCGCAGCCATTAATTCCTCGGAGCACCGCTCACTCCCGACAATCTCAGGCGTGGGGTACATCGCCTCGAGATCAGCAAAAATACGTTCACTCCTGCCCTTAGCATTAATAGTCACCTGCTCCTTCACTGCAATGATTGAATTCGCCTCGGAACTTGATACTTGAGGTTTGGAAATTGGTATAGACTGAAATTACAAAACGCCACAACAGCCAAATCATTAGTCCTATGATCATCAACATGTGACAGATACGGGGGTGAGAAAATGAGTATCTTACCTGGTCCTTGAAAACCGCCATCTTGGGCGCAGTGCTCTTCTTGGCACCTGCCTTCATTGTCTCCCCCACCCACGGCTTAGCCTCCACCACATTCTCCTTCCTCCTCTCTGCCAGCGAACCGATAGAGTCCCAGCCCTTGGCACCACTCCCACCAATCACCGGCGCCGACTCATCTGCGTCTGAAAACACCGCCAATTTCGGGCGACCATTCCGCGATGTCTGCGAGCCACCAACCCCCGAATTCGGGCGAGGTGCTTGTGGATCCACCGGCGGCGCCGCAGCAGACGCATACGGATCAATCTTCGCCGCAAGCGCTGGGCGCACAGTCGGCAGTGCCGGCGAAGAAGGCGCACGGCTTTCCTCCGGCTGCGCCGCAAACCGCTGCTGGAACTCATTATACTTCCTCAGCAACCTTGGTGCCGGCCTAGCATCCTTCTCCATGCCCATATTATACACCTCCTCAGCCTGCGTCCAGCGACCCGCCGTCTCTAACCACGCCGCGAATTCCTCGTAGAACAACGCCAGCCCATCGCCGACGCCATGGCGGGACAGGAACGCGTATGTCTCGCGCGGGCTGTCAGAGAAGAAGCGGATGTACGACAACCATAACTTCAGGTAGCGCGGGTCATTCTTGTACTGTGGAGAGGAGAGGAAAGTCTTAGTAGCGGCCTCGAGCAGCGGGAGCAACTGTGACTGCGGCGTTGCTTGCGCCGAGGGGTACGCGTCCATAGTCCATCGCACGTAGCGGTCGTAGATGTCTAGCGGGTCATCGGACTCGGCGAGGAGTTCGAGCTCGGCCTCGAAGTCGGCGCGCACGGCGTCGTTGACGGTTTTGGTGTCGGAGGGGTTGGGTGTAGCGAGGGGTTGGAGGGGGGACGCGGAGAAGAGGTTTGCGAGGGCGCGGGCTGAGCGGCCGCTGGGGATGGCTTGGATGTTTTCCTTTTGTGATTCGATGATGTCGAAGTTGATTAGGTCGTCGGAAGCCGACATGTTGGTGGATTTGTCGTGTCGTCCAGGTTGTCGTTGTTTGTCGTCCTTTGGTGTTGCGAATTTAGCTGGTGGGATGGCATCGATGTTTATGTTTCCCTATGTTGCGTGTTGCCCGGTCAACAACATCTCCACATAAGTATCAACTTGTCACTGCCCAACATCATTTTGGAAACCACGGTTGGATGACATTTTAGCCAACGGTGCAATACTGCCGCCCAAATGTCTGAAGAGGAACATGTATGGCTCAGGGTTAACACCAGTTAGTTTAGACCCATAAAATTTGACTTTCTAGTTCCGTTTGTGAGTAACTGCGTTCTTGAATATGGCCTTCAGTGACTAAATGCCTTTACTTAAACTGCACATGCCATAAAACTTTGTTACGTATGGTCATTCTATAGAGTTTTGGGTGACACCAGTATCTGAGTGACTCTGTTCAATTTACTAGAGACCGAAACACGGGATTTAAGACATAGGACATATGTGGCATATATTCTCTGAAGATTCTCGCAACCTGCTTTGCTATAACCATAACTCCTCCCAAAAACACCCCATATCGAATAACTCCTCAGTGCAGACCTCTTGAATCTCCTCGACACCACCAAAGATGCATTCTATCGTTGTTACAATAATATGTACTACCCCATGATTTCCCCCTTACACCCCCGTACCTACACAATCCGTCTCTCCTTCAGCTCGAACCACCCATTCAGCAAAATAGCTATGAACACACACCCACAAAGCACACTCGGTCCCCAACTATCATGGTACTGGACCGCCTTCCTCTCCCTAATCGCCTGGGCGCGATACAAGTAGATCGCCACGGAATACAACAACGATGCGACGGCTACGACGGTGAACGCGCCGGCGGCGACAAAGGACATGCTGTTTAATTTCGCGTCGAAATTGAGTAACGTGACGGCAATAGTGCCGATGTAAATAGAGAATTCCAACTAGAGAGGTTAGCATGATTGAGCATAAAACGATGGGGTATATGAGATGGCTTACCCAGCCTAGGAACGTCCTCTCGGCGGCAAAGTAGACCTTTGGCTCTACCCTGACAGGGACGTGGATCTTCTTCCCCTTCGGCGCCTTGAACATCCGCTCGGTCACAGTCTGGCCAAGACTGTTTTGTATCGCGTTGTCCATCGAGACATCAGGCTTTGCGACCAATTTCTTCACGAATTTGGCCGTGTTGTCGCGTACTGCCCGAGCTTCATGCCTCAACAATGAAGAGTAGTATGGCCAGCCTCCAACACGTCTTGCCTCTTCAAGATCATTTGGTCCGTCCTCATCGTCGGATTCATAGATGACATAGGCATCCGTTAAGGGGCGGTTGGCAATCTGCTCCTCGTCATCGAGTGTATTACCCGTTGACATCTGGGCTCTCCTTCGGAGGTCTTGCTGCTCCAAAGCATTCCTTGCCTCAAGCATATGCCGCACGGTTTCCTCGGAGTTGTCATCTCGGACGGTGGAATCCTGCGATGCATGCCCAAAGTCATGTCCATCCTCGTCATCAGATTCATCGTCTTGGTCGTCGTCGCTCGTCGACGAGTTTGCGGACTGGCCTGGCCTGCGAATACCGAAATGGTGGGTGACTGGCTTTCGGATGTCAACGTCCATCTGCGGCATCCAGAATGGAAGCAGGTTGATGCGTGTTGGGAACAAAGTGGCCGTGCCATGGATGAATTTCGAGAATTTCGGAACAGCTTCGACCAGATGGCTCGAAATCAGGTCGCGCACCCATCCAGGAGGCTCCTGGCCGCTTTGTGTCTGTAGCTTGACCTCCAAGACCGCATATGGAAAGCGCTCAACGTCTTCAGAGGGCAGTTGTGAGAATGGCCAGTCGATACCAATGTCCATTCTCCTCCAGTTGTTGCCCGATCGTTTCCTGCCGTCCATATTATCCTCTCGGACCATTGTCAACTCCGTGTCCAGCGAAATACGCACACGAGCATCGGCAGGCAATTGAAAGGCCGTACGGTTATAAAACGAACGGCAGACGGGTACGTAACCCTTCTTCAGCACAGAGTACTGGATTTCTTTGGCCAGGCGCTCGTCCTCCGCGATTACTTTCTCTGGCTTCTTGCCATCCTTCCTAGCCTTTTCAAATATAGCTGGCGGAAGCAATTCACCCTTCATGTACGCGTTCACGTTCTTTTCCTTCATGGCAAATCTGGCCTTGACAGATTTCTCGCCAGTCCAGTCTTCGCGATGGGTCTTCCTTTCCACGAATATTGTCTCTGTAGCCATTCCACCATACCACCTGAGACGAATGGCCTCCGCACCTTCAGTCTTCTTCAGACGCCCTTCGTAAAGATCCCATGACTCTGGGTTGTCATAATAGATCGATGTAATGGCGGAGTCCTCCTTGTCAAATTCCTTGCCGGCATTAAATACCAGTACTGGAAGATGCTTAAGAATAATGAGCTTCAGTTCCGTAATATTGTCCGGATGAACCCAGTATTTCGTCGTGTTACGGATAAAGCTTGCTTGACTTCCACCCGCAGAGCTGTCTCCCTTGACCGGGTTCCCTCTCGTCCTTACGACATCGTAGAGCTTCGAGAGTTTAACGATGTCGGCATCGTAGTTGTCGGTAAAAAACGGCTTCGCTTTTAGTTGAGTGGCGAAGGCAGGCTTCAGGTGCCATCCAGTTTGTTTCTACGCCCAATTGTCAGTTTGGCTCCAATTGCTCTCAACACCGCATTAGAACTTACGTCATGCTTCTTGATAATCTTCTGGAAGCCGGTATAATTGAGCTGGACAAACTTGGCAAGATCATGGACATCGGCAATAATATCGCTCAAGTCCTCCTCTAGCAGCATGAACTCCTCTTCTGTCGGTGCATCTGAGTGGCCCTCGGCTGTTACTGATCCTTGGTTGTCGAGCCTGCCCACGACCTCAGTGACCTCACGCTCACTGGCGGCAATGCGTCGGCCAATCTCATTGGCCTTGACCCTCTGCTTTGTGTGTACCTTCTCCAGCTCAAGGTAGAGGGTGGTTATGAACTCCTCCTCGTTGTCTGAAGTCCATTCCACCCGCTGTGCCTTCCCGCCATCAGTCGAAGGAGCAGTGTCGGTCTTCAACTGCGCCTTGAGTCCGTCATAGTCTATGTAGTACCACTGGTATTCCCTGATCACGCTCGTGCGGAGCTGTTCGCCGAACTTCATGACGATGAGGCCTGGCCGGAAGTTGTAGCCTCCCTGGCGCCTATTCAATACCCACTTGGAAGACTTGTTCTGGAGGTCGTGTACAATCAGCATGTGGAATCCACGGTATGCATACGGACCATCTGGAGAGGAATTGCGTCAGAAGTGCGAGAGCTCGTGAACGTTTGCTTTTGCTCGCTCATAAGTGGGGGTCATAATGAGCACCGTGACAAGAGTGGAGTGTGGGTACGTATTAGAAACAAGCAAGGGAATAATATAGATAGCACATACATCGAGCTTTTTCCACAGTACTGATGTGTTCTATAGTATGGAATATCACCCCTCTTTGTAAGGGACAGAGTATATAGAATAGAAAATAGTAAAATAATAATTAGTGCCTTCCAACCAATGTGTGGAGTGGTACACAGAACGAGATCGGCCTTAGATATCGAAGCGTAGTGAGGAGCAAGTGAACCACAGTAAACCAAGCTTCCTGCCATCATTCCCGCGTCAAGCTATCGCATTGGCCAATAGAAATTCTCCGTCCCAAAACGTGGTGAGACCCTGGATTAATAGTGCCTCCGATCTCCGGATTCCAATGGTCTAGACACAGACAAAGCCTTGACAGCCTGTCACTGCCTTTACTAACAAATATATAACGCTATGAACCTCTAAAATACTACTCTGATATTGTTTCAATATTATTCCTTTTTTTTACGACCTTTATATCATCAAAAAAAAACGCTAGGTTTGATCAGTTCATATTGTCATGTCCATGGTACGCTTCCGCAACAGGTTTAGCGCTATCTATTCCTAGTCACCAGGTTGACAAGCTTGACAGGCCCATTTCTCAAGGTAGTCACATGACCTTCCATCGCTCTTTGCCCACTGCAACGTCCACCTCCTTCCTCCACTTCTCTTAGCAGTCATATTACAACATCAACCGGATCTCTTTATCATATTTTTTTCTATCTGCACTGTTTTCAGCGTCTTTATCTTCCAGTAACTTGCCTCATTTTCCAGCTGATGTTTGGACACCACCTGTGACCACATCACTAGTGGTATACATGCGGAGTTACCCCGCGCAGCTTGTAAGCTATTATCAATCGCAAGTACAGTGCTTGAAAGCGAGCAATTCATGAAGATTCATGTATTCGACATAAATCTGAATCACTTCTACTCTGAACACCCATCGCTGGGTTGAAGTTTCTGTACTCAATTCGTCATCATGTATCCAACACGTCTGTGTCGGCTGGGAGCTCTCGGGCCAAACCTGGCAAAACACACCGAGAATCTGCTGACATATCGCCCTTTCTCTACTACCAGAACGAAATGGAATGGCCAGACGCCTACCAGAGCGCAAAAAGGCCAGAAGAAAGCTTCTGCCAACTCCAAAATCTTCAATATCTCAGATGAGGTTCGAGAAGCTATCGAAACTGGCAAGCCGGTCGTGGCACTAGAGACCACTATTTACACCCATGGCTTTCCCTACCCTGACAATGTAGCACTGGCAACGCACCTAGAGTCCGTTGTGAGGCGTAAGGGAGGGATACCAGCAACAATCGGAGTTTTAAACGGAGTTGCCAGAGTTGGCCTCAGTGAGGAAGAACTAACAGAGCTTGTCAATCCGTCGAGCAAGACCGAGCTCATGAAGGTCTCCAGGAGAGATTTGCCCTTCATTGCGGGACTTGTAAGCCACTAATGAATTTATCCTTTGCAAGCACTAACATACGCATAGGGACTAACAGGGAGGAAAATAAATGGTGGCACTACAATCGCAGGCACAATGCTCCTTGCGGAACTAGCAAATATCTCCGTCTTTGGAACGGGAGGCCTTGGTGGAGTTCACCGTGGTGGAGAGAACACCATGGATGTATCTGCGGACCTCCAAGAGCTCGGACGAACAAGTGTCACCGTTATTAGCAGTGGCTGCAAGAGCTTCCTTGACATTCCGCGCACCCTGGAGTATTTGGAAACGCAAGGCGTCTGCGTCGCTACATTTGCAGGTGGCCGGAAAGGTGACATAGATTTCCCAGCGTTTTGGACACGCGAAAGCGGTATTCGGAGTCCAATGGTTATCGAAAATGTGGAAGAAGCTGCCGCGATCATACGTGAGTGCTCTCTTTCCCCGTAGCGGCGAAATATAATCTGACTGAGCATCTAGACGCGTCGGAATTGTTCCGCGCCAATGGCATGCTGTTTGCAAACCCTATCCCCAAGGAGTGGGCGCTGGAAAAATTTCAAATAGACCAGGCTATCGAAGCTGCTGTTGCAGACGCAGCTGAAAAGGGGTTCCACGGCCACAGAAATACACCCTTTATTCTGTCTCGCATCAAGGAGCTTACTGAAGGAAAGAGTGTGCCTGCGAACAGAGCCTTGGTCGAGTCCAATGTGGCTGTAGCTACTAGGGTTGCCGTTGAGCTTGCAAATCTAAGAAATGCCGAGTCGAACACGTGAGATTATTCTTCCATAGATTTTAGTAGGGATAGCGATTAATCAAGTCGTAGATCTGCATTGCACACTCCCGTCATATCTTCCAATGAATTTCGATACACTAAAGAAGCAGCATTGTACGGGGTAGAAATCGAATCCCCAGAGACAACACTTAGAGCGCCGGCGCCAGTGCCAGTCCAAGAGAGCTCCCAGGTTCCAGAGCCCACTTCACCGCAGCAGAAAGTAGACATACTTGTAGCAGGGGCTGTTGCTGTGGACGTATCATGCAACTACAAACCATTCGACAAGACCGCTGATTCGCAACCCCTGATACACACATCTAACCCTGCTTCTATAACAGAAACCACAGGAGGCGTGGGGTTCAACGTCGCCACAGCAGCCCAGTATGCCAGCAAGACCAATTCTGTTCAGTTATGCAGCCTCATAGCCACGGACACAGCAGGCCAACTCGCGCTCTCGACAATGAATGAGTTCGGTCTGAGAAGCGACGGAATCACTACGCTCCCAGCAGATGCAAACACGAAGACGGCAAAGTATGTGGCTGTCAACACGACAAGCAAAGACTTATTCGTCGCTATGGCCGATATGGACATCCTTGGCGGTGCACGCGATGACTTCCAGCTACAATGGCAGAGTAAGATCGATGCTGCGAAGCCAAAGTGGGTTGTCGTCGACGCAAACTGGCACCCATCTGCATTCAAACAATGGATTACTGCGGCCAGCGCAGCTGGAGCCAAAGTGGCCTTCGAGCCTGTCTCAACAGCCAAGTCACAAGTTCTCTTCCCCGAACCATCAACTGCAGGGTAAGTCCTCTTCCATTCTCTCAACAATCCTATTCGCTTTACGCCCCTTTTTTATTTCCCAATCATCGTCCACAATCTAACAACACCAGCCTCCCTCTCCCAGTCTTCCCTACCAATGCAATCAACCTCGCAACCCCCAACACCCTCGAACTTACCGCTCTCCACTCCGCCGCCCGTGACCGCTCCTACCTGGAGCGCCAGGACTGGTGGGAGGTAATCGACGCCCTCGGCATTCCCAGCAGCGGCGCCCGTGACCGCTTCGTACAGCTCACATCGCGCGCTCTGGTCGACGCCGGTGTGCCGCAGATGACTGTGCAGTTACTGCCGTTTATCCCGTCGGTTGTTACTAAACTCGGCAGCGGAGGTAAGCTCCTTTCTCAATTACCCCCGCATGTTAGAGTGACTAACTGACACCTCTCAGGGTGCCTACTGACCGAACTCCTCACCCCCGACTCCCCCAAACTCACAGCCCCCGAACACGCACCCTACATCCTCGCGAGGAGCAACAACGGCACCGACTTCGTCGGCGGAGTGTATATGCGCCATTTCCCCGCGGAGGCGTTGGGCGTCGGCGGCGTTAGCAGCGTAAATGGAGCTGGGGACACATTTCTGGGTGTTCTGGTTGCGGGACTTGCAGAGGGGGTGGCGCTGGACGAGGCGCTGGTGGGTGTGGCACAGAGGGCGTCAGTGTTGACGTTGGGTGATGCGGCGTCGGTAAGTCCGTTGTTGAAGACGGTGACGAGGAAGGACTTGGAGGGGTTGGCGAGTAGAAGTCTGTGAAAAGGAGGGAAGGAATTAGGTGTATAGATAAATAAATAAATGGATGGAGATACTCATACCGCCCAAAGTCCGGAGAGGGACTGTGTTTAATAACTTACTATAATTAAAGTAAAGACATTCAATCACTCAGGAGTGCAATTGATAAGCTAGTCACTAGTATTTAACATAAATACCTTTGAAATTATGAAAATATGTCGCAGCCCCTATTTGCCCCACCCCTTTTAGAACTTAACCGTTGTAAGTAACGGTCTCTGAAGCTAGCCCAGAAGGCCAGACCTCCTTCCCTCTTGCATCTTTAGTGCTATATAATTTCACAAAGCCGCTTGGCTTCACATTCACAACTACAGAAGACTGCAACGACGATGTGTAGCCATGGCTAGCTTCATGTTTCCCCTGAAGACTGAGCTCTGCGTCTTTCGTAGCGATAGTAATGTGTGGAGCGTCAGGCCGGTATGCTCCTCGAGTCCTGGTACTAGCGTAGATGTTTGATCTAGGGCTGTTAGGGTAATATTCGATGAGAGTAACTGTTAAATTTACCTAATTAAAACTATGGTTGTGTTTGGGTTTGTGGCCATCGCCGTCTGGTATGCCGCATTCATCAACTCCTGCGCAACTCGTGCATCTGCCGGCTTTGGAAACTTCCACACATATGTAACAGTTTTTGTTGTCATACTTTAAAAGTTAACTGTAAGATTTTTATCGTAGTGTTTTTGATGTAGACTTTGAAGTTACTTGCTCTACTGTTTGAGATTTATACTTAATTCCTATGAAAGGCTGGAATATTAGAATAATAACACGAGTTCGTAAAATGAGGACTTTTCCCAGCCTTTTATACTTAAAACCTTTGTAGGCAACGGCATGCTTGCAACCAACAATGCTATTATTACCAGATGCTCGGGTTTAGGTCTATTTTGATACTGTTTATAGACCTAGTGATTTACCTATGAAATGGCGATATAGGCGCGAGGCTGCGGGTGTTTCATAGGGCCGCAGTAGTGCGGCGGCAGCTACGCAGCGACAATTGGGCAATGACCGAAGCGAGGTTACAGGCTAATAATACCTCGCCTGGCGCGCGACAACTAAATACTTCGTTTCTCTATGACACGACTTGAGGACGTAATACTATATGATGAAACTTTGATGCATTCCTCTGTTAAATGCCAATACTGCGATTTATTGCCTCGAAAAGGATTCGGTTACTTTCTCATCTACAATATCGGAATAAGCATCTCTCTCTCGCTATTGCAACTCCTACACCACACTCTAGGAACATGTCTTCTTCAACCCCAGATCGCCCTATGGAGGAACCCTCTGAGACTTCGGCGGCTCTTCCCCAGTTGCAGTACCAATGGCAAGAAGGTGTAGAGAACCTTTAAGGATATGGTCCCGGCGGCTATCATCCAACTCATATTGGTGATGAGCATTGTGACGGTCGCTACCATGTCGTCCACAAGCTAGGCCATGGGACCTACTCGACCGTATGGCTTGCCAGGGACAACCTGGAAGCCAGATACGTTGCCTTGAAAATTCTAGTTGCTGCTGCGGGCGAGGACAAGTCAGAAAGCAAAATCTTGCGCGCACTTGGTTTGGGAAATCCGGAACACCCTGGCCGCGCATATGTTTCGTCACTGTTAGACGAGTTTGTTATTAACGGACCAAATGGCCGCCACTTATGTGTAGTGAGCGAGGCTGCTGGCTGTAGCATTGCACAGTCAAAAGAAGCCAGCATAACCTGGAAGTTTCTACCCAATGTTGCGAGGGCTGTATCCGCCCAGGCACTTCTAGGGTTGGACTACATTCACTCCTGTGGCGTAGTACATGCAGGTAAGTCTAAGTAATCAGTTTATTTCGAGCGCACTAACTGTTATGAAATAGATCTGCATTCTAATAATATCTTATTCAAATCCCCGAGTTTTACTTGGTGCGCCACTGATGAGCTGTACTCTCGTGTTGGGGAACCTCAAAGGCTGCCTGTAGAACGTCTTGATGGGAATCCGAATGAGCTGGACGCCCCGGAATACTGCGTCCCACCGGCGTTTATCTTTGAATCTAGCGAGGAGATTGTGGATAGCCAAATCATTATTGCAGATTTCGGCGAGGCATTCTTCCAAAATGAGAAGCGGAAAGAACTACACGCACCAATGCTTCTCCTACCCCCCGAAATATTCTTCGATGATGACGCAGGCCCACCAATTGATGTATGGATGCTCGGTTGTACTCTTTACGAGATCCTTGGTGAACGTCCCCTATTCGAGGGATTCATGCCAGACAAAGACCATGTGCTCGCAGAGATGGTCAGTACGCTAGGAGACCTCCCAAAGCGCTGGTGGGATCTATGGGAGCAGAAGACAGATTTCTTCTTGGAGGATGGGTCGTGGAACACAGATACGCACCGCAGTCATGCACCAATCTCGCGACCGCTGGTAGAGCGATTGCGTATTATGGGACGCGGGGAGGACCCCGAGACGTGCGAATTCAGTCGAGAAGAAATGGCATCTCTTGAAAAGCTTCTAAAGCAAATGCTAGCTTATGAGCCTTCTGAGCGAATCACTACAGGTGCTGCGGTTGAATCAGAGTGGATGAAACGATGGGGGAGGCCCTCGATGATTGAGACAGGCGTTATTAATTAATAGAAATCCATATAGCCAAATGCCAAAACGTACATCACATTTGCTATCCAACTCTCATATTGAATGTATGGCATTAGAGGACATAATCAGAGCTATTTTTGACTACATCTACCTTGGCGCCTCCTAGTCTACACGCAACGCACAGAACCTCTACCTTCCCGACGTCTCCTCATCTGCTCCGCAGCCACGGATGTTGCCACAGCTCCGCTGCCGTCTGGCGCTCCTCCGGCACCCATGCCAGCATTCCCTTCAGCAAGTCCACAAACGCCTCCACCCCGGGCCCCTCGAGAATATCGTCTATAGGGTTAGGCGTAACCTCATTGCCACTCCATACACCTATCAGAGTGTCTAGTTAGCCTCGACTCATCATTCTAGAAACATCACCCCAGAAACTCGTAATGGGGGGTGGAAGGGCTATACTGACCATCTTCGTCGAAGTACTGCGCGCCTTCTCCTTCTTCTCGGCAGCGCTGCACGAATTCTACTGGTGGCGCGCCGAGACACGCGATCATGGCTGCCAGCTGCTCCTCCTCGGTGTTGCCGGTGAAGAGCAGGCACCCGAATGCGAGCTGCCACGTCTGTCACCCTGTTAGCTGCATTAATAGCTGTGCTACGATAGGACGTACCAGTGCGCCTAGATTCCAGATATCGGCCTCGGCGCCGCATTCGACGCCTAGGATTACCTCAGGCGCGCGGTAGGGCAGGGGCTAGATTACGCCAGTATGCTTTTCCCCAGGCGAGCCTTTGATGGCGTGCCCAAAGTCGCAGAGGACTGGGGGCCCGGGGGGGAAGTGGTGGGTAAGGGATCGAGAGACGTAGATGCTGCGGTGCTCATTAATGACTTTGCGTGCGCTTGGATGCTCTTTTTCTGCAGCAACGAAGTCTAAGACGGGGGACGGGGACTCGAGGGAGAGGAGGATGTTCCGGGCTTGGATGTCTACTAGATGTTAGAGGGTCCGTATATACGTGTTATTTGTGGTTTTATGTAGGCGTGGACCTTATAGATTAGACGTACCTGTATGGATGACGCCTGCCTCCGAGTGCAAGAAATCGAGGGCTTGAAGGAGGTAACGTAGGAGAGGCTTGAGAATTATATTTGGATATTGACCGTCAGGAAAAGTTTGCTGGAACTCGTCGATGCTCATCCCTAGAGGGGGATGAACAAGGCAGTAGTGCTGGCCATCTGGGCCAGAGAGCTCAAATGCTTCGTGTAGCTTCCTCAAATGCCCGCGTCCGAGGTGCTCAGAGTCAAGAGCCTGTATGTGCTCATAAATCTCTGCTTCGCGGCGGCCGCCATTGTCTTTGGTACCGATCTTAATCGTATAAAATGTATTGTCACTATTTAAATGTGAGACTTCCCGCACGTTAAACAGCACAAAGAACGATAGAAACACGGTGTCTAGAGATCGCAAACTTCTATATATACCTAAGCCCAAGGAAAAGCCACACAGTAGAATATCTCCCATAACCCAGCTTGCCGATGATTTTGTAGCCTGTGCTCGGAGACTTTATTATCTCCCCAATGTGCACTGGGTAAAACTGTTCGAGAAGTATGCGGATGTTTCCTCCTCGATAGCGTTTGTGATATGAGTCATATTGAATTCATACCACCTTGGGACTCAACTTGTAATTGCGATTGTAGAGTGGTTATAGAAGTACCGTCGCAGAGTGGTGAGGCGTGGTGTAGATGTTATGGGGTGGTGAACGTGGTGTGGTTTGGTAGCGTATGATAATTAATAGTGAGGCAAATATATTTAGAACTATATCTATTTAAACTATAAATTAGTGGTAGAGTAGGGTCTAAAAGATATATTATAGTGATAGTTCTAAGCTTAGAAACTAGTGCAGCTAAACAGCTACTTGTTGAAGCTTATATATGGCCGACGGGTAGCATGTTGTAGTACCGTGACAGTTCGTGACAGAAATTAGCCGTTAACAAACCATCTAATTGCAACTCTAAATATACCGAGGAGATATTCATGCGGCATGAAAGTCTGAAGAGGGACTATCCATGATGGTATTGTTTATAGTAACTGTGCATAAAATAAATATTATTAATTACTGGTGGCTGTAAGTAAAATAGATGATAACAATCACTAGTGACTGGCCATAATGGCACCATTTACAGTAACTGTAAGAAAAATGCATTCTCTCGATCACCGAGGGCTTTCCCCATGGCGTAGTTTATAGCTTTCTCTAGCTTTTTTCTTTTTATATCTAAAATATTCATATGTTCACTTGTAGTCCAGCCATCTAAACCCTTACAATCCCCCTCGCCCTCGCCCTCTCCTCCGGCGTAATCACCCACGTAATCCCCTCCTCGCCATCCATCTCCGCCTCCAACACCTCCTCCCACTCATCCTCCTCCATATTAGCAACCATCAGCACCTGCGCACCCCTCGCAAACCCATCACGTAGCGCGTAGCTCCCTCCCTTCGCCACACACGACACGATACCCGCGTAATCACGCTCCATCCTCACACCGCCCACGCCGTTCACCTTGCCCGCATAAGTCATTATGCGCTTCTCCAGCGCGCGGCCGAGGTGCGCTGCTGTGCTCTCAAGTAGCTGCGCATACGTGCCCTCAGTCATCAGCCTTTGCAGTGGGCGCATTAGTGCGTCCCACCCTGCTTCGAAGCGGCGGGGTACCATGAGCCGGAAGGCGTCATCGTCGACTTCGAGGTCGTGGGCTAGGGCGACGTCGGCGAGCTCTCCGGGGGAGAGGGAGTACTCGATGTCGCGGAAGGTGTCGGAGATGATGGGGCGCAGGCGCGGCTTGACGACGTTGTTGAAGAGGACAGTCAGGGCCTCGTTGAGGAGTTCAGTTGTCTTTGTTGAAAAGGCCGTCTCGAGGTTACGTAGAGTGTTCTCGACGAAGACGGAGTCGTGGTCGAAGGGGAAGAGGTCGTGGAGCTTGCTTTCGGTCTTGGGTGCCTCGTTGGCGCCTGTCTCGCTGGGCTTGAGCTGGGTTGCGATGATGCGCGAGATGTACTCGTTGCTCACATCCAGGGAGTTGATGAGGACTATGAAGGCGATGATTTTATCTTCCGGAGGGAGACCGCCTTGGACAGCTGGTTTTGGATAGGATTCGTCCCGCATCTTCCTTTGCACCATTCCTACGAAGTCGCTGCCTAGAACTCGCCCAACTGTTGGGATAACGGATGCAATGACATCGCGCTGTGCTGTGCTAACACTGCGTTGCAAGACGGTGGAGACGATATACATAACATCGTCGACAGCGGAGATAATATATGGGGCCTGCCCCTGAAGTGGCCTCGAAGGGTTAAGAGACAATCCAGATGGGGTCTCATCAAGTTGGAATGCCTTCTCGACAGAGCGGCGAAAGAAGAAAGTGCTGAATATGTCGAATGGAGTTGTAAGACGGGAGGAGATTTTCCGGGAGAGGGCGGACTTGGTTAGGAAGGGCGGCATGGACAGCGGCGCGTTTTCAGAAGTGCCAGGTTCCTGGTAGTTGTTAGTAGGCTGAAATGCTGGGGGTGGGTAGAAGTAGAACTGGAAGGGAGGGAATTACCTTAGTTTTGCTTGCCAGGAAGCGGCAGTATAGAGACCATCGCCCAAGCATCATACCAGTCTCATTCAGAATCCCATCAATTTCCTTCATATCCACACCCTCGTCTTCGCTTCGTCTCGGATTGGCATCCCCACCAACACCAGGGCTTGCCGTCCGTGTCGTACCCATAGCAGCACGATGGCTAGGTAGGAAGCTTTGCACCAGGAATGAGAATGGGTAACTCTTCACATCAGTAAGTCGCCTCTCAATGCCCCTCTCATCTCCCCACGTATCCAACACAATACCCCCCTGCACATCCGCTTCTTGCTGTAGCCTCTCAACTACCCTCACCATGCGCCCATCGCCGTAATGCCTCTCGACCAAACCCCCATGCCCATCAACAATCTGCGCGATATGCTCAAACAATTTCGTCAACGCATTAGCATAGAAGAAGCCATCCTTACCCTCTCCCGCGCGGTCCCTATCGATCTGTTTCCCAGTAGCTTCTCTAAGCGTCGCTCTTGCGCGCTCACTCACACCACCACAGACATATTTACCATAAACATCCAACCCCCTCTCGCCCCTCCCAATAAGCGGAAACAGTTTAAAGAACCTCGTAACCTTCCCCCCATCTCCCTCCTTCGCCGCCTTCTCAAACTCCCGCAAAAAGAGCCCACACAGACTCTCCTTAGCATTCTCCAGCGTCACCGCCGGCGGGTCCGGAATTTCCACGCTCGGCACAATCCGCGCCGCGAATGCCCCTGTGATAATGTGATCCGGAATCTTCGACGCCCGAGCTAGATATGACGCCGCCGCCTCCCAATCCTGCGGGGCGCCCATGGAGCCCATGACGCCCTGAACGCATGCTTTCAGCTCGGCGACCTGTTCCACAACGCCCAGCGTCTCCTCGACTCTTGTCTTCTCCAGGTCCAGTGCCTTGACCTTGCTGCTCAACCCGGCGGCAGAGCGCGCAGCGCTGTCGAGCATCCCGTGGCTAATGCTGCGCGAATTGACGACCTGGGTGCCGAGATGTGCGCGGAGAAGATCAAGGCGTCCGAGTTCGCGCGAGAGATCCGCCTGCGAATTGAGCAGCGTGCGCAGCTGTGTGGTGATGTGGGAGTCGCGAGTGTGGAGGGCGGCGAGGGAGGCGCGGATTTCGGCTACGGTGGATGATTCGTAGAGATTTGGGGGTGCTTTGAGAGAGGCGTCTGAGGGGGATTTGGCTGCGCCATCTCTGTCGCCGTTGGTGAGGATGAGGGGCGACATTGGAGCTGTGTGAAGGTGTGAGGGGAGCTCAGCTAGAGGTTAGGGACGTCGTGGTCAATTCAAGCTTAAGCGAGGCTATATACGAGGCTGAGGGGTAACCCCCACAAGGCTGACAGGAACAGTTCCTGAAAACAAACCCCTTTTGTCCTGTGGTCATGGGGATTTCATAAATATTAACACATTTGTATCTATTGCATTGTTCATTCAATGGTATATCGCTTTTCTAACGTTATATATACAAGATTTTCCAATGCTATAATCGTACAACTCCAGCTACACAAGCTGGCTGTATCCCCCAATCCCCCTCTTCTTTTGGCTCTTATAATACTTTCGTCCTTCATCAACCCAAAATACACTGCTGGTTACCATTACCAGCGATATCAAGTCAAAGATTCCGAGTGCCTCGGTCTGGAATACTTCCTGCAGCCACGGAAAGTAGATGACCATTAACTGGCCGATCAGTGACAGGCTTACGGCCCAGTTAAATAGGGTATTTGAGAACAAGCCAACTTCGCCACGCAGAATCGATTTAGATTCCGAGCGGCAAGAGAGGGCGTTGAACATGTCGAAGAGCACAAAGCAGGTGAATGTCATGGTAGTGTCGCGCTTCGAAACTGCACCGTCGAGCATCTCGTGAGTATAGACTAGCATAGTGCCAGCCATGATGATAAACGCAGAAGTCAAGACGCGCTGGATAAGAGTCCTTGTCAGGACTGGCGCGCCTTTGCGCCGTGGTGGCTGGGCCATCACATCGGCGTCGACAGGTTCAACGCCCAATGACTGAGCAGGTGGACCATCCATGATGATGTCTAAGACATTGTTAGCATTGTGTCAAATGTAAGGGTCGGGGAATACCGACTTATCCAGAGAATCTGCATCGCGTTTAGGGGTGTTCTATACCCCAAACACGTGCAGATAAAAACCAAGCTCAGCGCCGCAGCGCTGGTGCTCAGTTGAAATGTTAGGAAATTTTGAACATTTGAAAATATGCCCTTTCCTTCCTCAATTGCATGAAGGATGGTCGAGAAGTCGTCGTCGGTAAGGATCATATCCGCAGCCTCCTTAGCGACATCCGTGCCATGTAGCCCCATGGAAATTCCAATGTCGGCTTTCTTTAGCGCAGGTGCATCATTGACTCCGTCACCGGTCATAGCTACAATGTCGCCGCGAGCTTGAAGCGCGCGGATGATCTTGAGCTTGTGATCCGGGCTTGTCCTTGCAAAAATGGAAGTGCTGCCAATTGCCCCCTTCAATTCTTCATCGGTCATGTCATCGATCTCATTGCCCGTCAGGACAGGCTTAACAGCAACAGAACTTGAAGTGTGCTGTCTCGGAGCCGCAACGGGCATTCCCAGCTTCTTTGCGATTGCCACGGCCGTTGCCTCAGCATCACCTGTAATCATAATGACCCTTACGCCACCCTTCATGAGCGTGCTTATAGACTTAGTCACGCCATACCTCGGGGGGTCACTCATGCCCACAATACCTGCAAAAGTGAGCCCATTATACACATCATCGTCATGTGTTGCAGGCGGATGAGGTCTTGATGGGGTCTTGGTCATTGGTGTGTTGCTCCGTGAAGACGTTGCAGACAGTCTAGAAGATCGCGGAACTGTACCACTTGCAAATGCTAAGACCCGAAGGCCCTCCGCTGCCAGCTTCTCTGCAGCGTCTAAAGCTTCCTGTCTTCGTGCTGAATCCAAAACGATTTCGCGACCTTCACTCGTAACGTACGTGTCACATCGACTGAGCACTCTGTCGATGGCCCCCTTCATATAGGCGACTTCTCGCTCGCTAGAATTTGCATCTCGGCCACGGTCGCCGGGAAGCGTGACGCCCATCCATTTTCTCTCAGAGCTGAATGGAGTTTCACCGAGGCGGTGCCCTAGAGCATCTCGGATATCGGACTCTTTGTAGCGGTCCACAAGGTCCATCATGGCAACATCAGTGGGTGCACCAACCCATCGACTCCGGAGAATGTCTGAAGGCGAATGGTTACTTTGAGTAGACGAAAGAACAGCTCTGGATGACGCCGAGACAGAGGCCGTATGGAGATTTGTCACTCGAGCATTATTCGCAATGTTGCCAATGCGAAGAATGTGTAAAGCAACAGAGTCTGGTGAAGACTCGGAATCGTCCGTCTCTATATCCAACACTTTACTTGCGCCAAAATACCACATCTTTGTAGTAGTCATATGATTCATGGTCAGGGTACCTATTATGTGTAAGCCGTTGTGTCAGAACCAATTGCTATTCGAACGAAAGCTTACCTGTCTTATCACTGCAAACCACATTGACAGAACCCAAGGTCTCAACACTGGGTAGTCTTCTAACAATGGCATTGTGGCGAGCCATGCGATGAACACCTAGAGCCAATGTCACGGTGACAATAATCGGCAAGCCTTCAGGGATAGCTGCAACAGCTAGCGATATGGAAATAGTGAAGATGTCAAGGAGCTTCTTTCCCTGGAACCAGCCAACAAGTGCAATCAAACCGATAAACACGCCGGATGCTTGACTGAGTTGGGCGCCTAAAGCATCCATGGAAACTTGAAGAGGAGTGCGGGGGCTTTCGGTTTCGGTGACACTGGCAGCGATTGCGCCGAAGTGGGTTTGTCCTCCAGTCGCGTAAACGATTCCTTGCCCATATCCAGACCTAACAAGAGTCCCCATATAGGCAATATTTGTACGATTGGATGACTGAGTATCGGGATCTGCGATCTCTGGGCCAGATGGGTGAGCCTGTGTAGCCGGTTGTAGATTGTACCCATAGCTGTTGGCCCTCGAAGGTGACCTGGATGGGACTCGCCGTTTCGCATCTGCCATAACCCGGACAGGTTCATTCTCGCCCGTTAAGTTCGACTCATCGATAGTTAAATCCGAAGCCTTTGTGACCCTGATATCAGCTGGTATACGATCGCCAGTCGTGAACAAGACTAGATCCCCAGGCACAAGAGTTGACGCCATTACTTTCGTAGAGGCCTGTTCGACAGCTGTCTCATCCTGCAAATCTGTCGCCATTGCGTTGTTTGGGACACCCTCGTTCAGGGGCGACCAGGCAGCGGTTTGTTGCCGTGGTTGCTCCGCCCGAATGAGATGTGCATGGTTGGGAACCAAATGATTCAGCGCCTCGATACTCTTCTCAGACCGGTATTCTTGTACAAATGCTACAGCAACAACAATCGTCACGGCAATGCTGATGCTGAGCGCATCGTCCTTATTCCCGACAAGTAATGACAGCCCCGCGGAGCAGAGAAGCAACACGATCATGGGCTCCATGAATTGTTTGGCGAAACGAAGCCATAATGGCTCCGGCGGCGCATGCGGTAGTTCGTTTGGCCCATGGTCTTGTAATCGTCTGAATGCTTCGGAAGTGGGCAAGCCATGGGTGAGGCTGCTTTGGAGCTTGGCGGCGGTTTCGGCGGGCGTTAAAGTCGCATAGTCATCTGCTATAGTCTATAGTTTATCAGCTCCTGAGCTTCATACTGTGGGGAAGTCTGGTCCTGACTCAACCTACCTTCAATACAGAGGATGGAGAGCGAGTGTGGTGGCGTGTTGGCCGTGAGCGCTCTCGGTAAGGAGAGTCTGCCTCATCGCCTTCCGTCTTTATGACAGGGAGATTATGGAGCGGGAGTTGAGGCGCCCCTGGACTCCCAGATCGCTGTAGTCGTGCCCAGGACATCTTTTATGACCCGGGAATCCTTCTTCTTCTGCGCGACCAACAAGGCCTTGCTGTCGTTGCCCGCAGCCTTGTGCTAAGACATGCGACACCTTAGCCGTCTGAAGGACCGAGAGGGACAGAGTGACGGAGAAGGTTTGGGTGGATTGGGAGAGTTGTCAATGGATGTTGTTGCTACATCAATTGGAGTCCCAGTATGTTCGGGTATCGATTGACGTCGTCGCTGAAGGTGATCGTGGGCCTGGGCTCATGAGCAGGGTACGTGGCCAACTCCAACAATTTCTAAACAATACTTGGAGCTTTGTCGTTCTGACGATCAGAGACCGACATGGACATGGGGGCCGTGGAGAAAGAGATCCGCCTCAAACGTGACTGCCAGTGCGAGCCAAGGGGCTGTTGCGTAGCTTCTTTTTGGGAGAAAACAGAACACAACAACGCGGTTATGTACGTATAAATATAAATGTAAATATAAGGATATGTTAAACAATACACAGCAACTCTGAGGCTGTGTTACGAGTATGGTTACTGCTTCGTACACAGGAAAATTATATATATGGGAAACCAAGACCGAGACCCTTCGGACACATATTCAATTGCACAGTGACGATTGAAATATGGAGGGACATAAATTAATGTGTAACTTGGTGCGGGATACATGTAGCAAACCCCTAATTTGGATCTATAGTGTCTCTTTGTAGCTAAACTAGTACTGAATAAGGAAATAGTTCTATAATAGTGCTATATTCGGCTAGGCTATGATCCACGCCATTGATCTGTGCACATCCCCAGCCACTTCTCATTGCCTGAGCCACACCAGCCACAGGGGAGTTTATTAACCAACCAACCCGCCCAGCCTCTCGCATTCTCCCCCTCCAGATTCAGATGTTGCGCCTAATCCGACACAACACCCACCACACCTTCGTACCGCCAACCATATCAACACCAACACCAACAACAACTTGCGACTTTTGCTATTGCTAAACCTGTCGTCGCATACAATATATAACAAAGAGAGCGCGACAATCGCTTCACTATCTTCGTCGCGACTGCATACCCTCGTCGCTTGCTGGGATCCGTCATCGCTCGCGACGCGCCTGCAAATGAAAACAACAAACTGTCGCGTCTAGCCCACTTCACATATCATCCCGACATCCCGAGGGTGCTACCACCAATTGCTCAAGACATCTATAGCCCATAGCATATACCGACAACAGAAATGTTCTATTCGGAGGCTCTCCTGTCGAAGACGGGGCCTCTGGCTCGCGTCTGGTTGTCGGCCAACCTCGAACGCAAACTTTCGAAAACACACATTCTGCAATCAAGCGTCAAGGACAGCGTGGATGCCATCGTTAACCCCGGCCAGGCGCCAATGGCCCTGCGTCTCAGCGGCCAGCTTCTTCTCGGTGTGGTGCGAATTTACAGCAGGAAGGCGCGATATCTTCTCGATGACTGTAATGAGGCATTAATGAAGATTAAGATGGTATGTTTTGTTACCTCAAGTTATCTAAACGACAGTTGCTGATACCTCATAGGCATTCAGAATCTCCAGTAACAACGATATACCCGCTGGACTCCACATGCCTTCGCGCGACACTCTTCTGCTGCCTGATGTTTTGACTGAAGGTGATAACCTCGAGATGCCACCGCTGCCGGATGCATCCTTCTTATTATCGCAAATGGAGGATGACACCTTGAATACACCACGCAAGCGTCGCGCAGGAAGCCGCGATATCAACCTACTTGAAGATTTCAACCAAAGTCAATACCTTCAAAATAGCATGGTTGAATCACAGAAATACCCAGACGATGAAGTTATCATGGCGGATGACCTCGATCTGGACTTGGATTTCGGAGAAGACATCGATCTGCGCGCTGACGGAAGCCTTGAAATGGGCCGAGACGCACCTGCGGCGCGCGAACTCGGTGATGATATCGGAGACACACAACTTGACATCTTCGGCAAAGACACTACCCTTCTCGGCCGTGACCAACAGCAATCAGTTCAGGTCAGCATTGCCGGAGACGACGATGGATTTCACTTCCAGGGCGATGATGGGGATATCAACATGGGTGATGTGGACAACTTCCCCCTCGGCGACGAGAGTCTTCACATGACCGCTCTTCCTGACCGTGGACGCATTTCAGAGTCACCGCTCTCGGATATCGACCCCGAACAGGAGCGTGAGCTATTAGAAGAACACGCGCGCAACGAAGAATCTGCTCTTTTCGAGCCAATCGAAGAGACCGAGACATCTATTTTCAGGGAACCCGCCCAACGTGCCCGAAAGCTCAAGCTTCTCAAACCCGACGAGGACACCATTATTCCTTCAGCGGTTATCAAGGCCCAGCAACAAGATCGTTCTAAAATCCTGCGTCCCGAGTCCTTCCTGCCAAGGGATCCTACACTCTTTGCCTTGGTGGAGATGCAGCGCAATGGCGGTTTCGTCAGCAACATCCTCAGAGACGGCCGATCTTCCGGCTGGGCACCCGAGCTCCGCGGCATCCTCTCCCTCGACGCCATTCTATCTTCGCGGGCCCAGAAGCGCAAGCGCGACAGCGGCATCGCAGATATGTCCGGCGATGAGGACGAACACGCGGCCAAGTCGCCGCGTCTGCAGCTAGACCTCGATCTTGGTGAGGAAGACGCCTTCGGCAACATCAGCGCGGCGGCTGGATTCGGTGCTGAGTCGCAAGCAAACGGCACGATCCTTGAGATCCCCGCCGATGATGGATTCGTCCCAATGAATGATGATGACGACAACTTCGGACGCCCAGACTCCCGAGGCAGCGAACGCGAAAGAGACGGCAGTGAGAACCCAGAACACAACTTCGACGAGACTAGAGCCCCTCTCGTCCACCCAGCAGATTCTGGCCCCGTCTCCGTAGGCACTACCCACGCTGTGCACCTGCTCCGTGACCGGTTCGGAGCCGAGGCCGCCAACAGCCCAGAGAAGCGCAAGAAGGCCAGCGTGATGTTCCAAGACCTGCTGCCGGAACGCGGCACGAGCAAGGCGGACGCGACGAAGATGTTCTTCGAGGTCCTGGTGCTCGCCACCAAGGACGCGGTCAAGGTGGAGCAGACGCAAGGCGAGCTCGGAGGACCGATACGCGTGAGGGGCAAGCGTGGTCTCTGGGGTAGCTGGGCTGAGAGGGAAGCTGGTGGCGAGATCGCCGAGGAGCTGGGGGATATGGATCAGATCCTGGAGCAGGCGAGGGGACTCGTTTCTGTTGATGCATAGATGGCTGCTTTCAGGGAGGGTTCATTTCTTACGGCGACTATCGGGGTAGCGTGGAGGGAGGAGGCGTTCTGGGATTTGGCTGTATGAGTATCTATTCCTTTGTTGCTCATCGCTGGAGACGGCGTTTATGGTGGGTGGTTATCAATCAAGATGCGGAGATTCCAATTTATTTAAAAGGGGGTGTTGGGGAGTTACATGAGGGGCATATGAGGTGGAATGGATAGTATAATCCCGCGCGGGGTTCTTTGAGGACCTTTAAATGTTATGAGAATCGATTGCATTGATTAAGAAGATAGGTTTCACATTAGTTCTATGTGTGATTGTGACAGGTAATATGACTTATGATACTGTGATACTGGGTACTGTAACAGCCCCCTTCTATATAAGATTACCATACAATTAACTACAACTAACTCATGGGAAATATTACTTCTACATAGCCACCAAGCCCAAGGCGAAAATAACCGCCAAACCAGTCAATCTCCCATCCATAGCCACCATCCCCGCGCCGCCTCCAAGCCCATCACCCGCATTAGCATCCGGCTTGCTCCCACCAATTCCATCACCCTTATCACTCCCATCCCCATCACCACTAGGCACAGACACCTGCACCCCACTCCCATCCGTCCACGGATACTCATTCGGCGTCAACACCACCGTCTCCTCCACCACCTTCTCCCACCCCACCAACGGATTCATCAAGCTCTCACAAGACGACTGATTCGCGCTCTCCGAAATGCGATTCGTCACCGCAATCGGCAAGTTAAACACAGTATAAAACTCCGTATCATTAAGCCTAAAGCTCTGATGAATCGAGATATTATACGCGCCCCTCGCGCTCCCCCCCTCGCTCACAAGCCCCGTCGTCTTGGGCTGACCGTCGCCGGAAAGACAGGCGGGCCAGAGCCAGTTCACGTGCTTGACTGTGCTGCCGGGCTCTTGGGTCATGACGATGCCGTCGGCGCTGTTGGAGGAGGTGGCGGGGAGGGCGGTGCCGTTGGCGATGGTGAGGTTTAGACCGGTGGTGTAGGAGGTGAGGAAGAGGGTTATGGCGTGGAGTTGGCTGGGGGCCGAGTCTGAGTAGGGGGGGAGGCCGAGCTTGCCGTTGCCGGAGACATCGATGGCGACTTGGAGGATTTCTGGGTGGTGTTAGTTGGGTTGTGATATGAGAAAAGATGGGGAGGGAAGCATTGGGTGTTATTCCGAGTGAGGGTAATGGGGAACTTACCACCACCGAGAGGCGTGTTGGGCTGGGGCGCGTCTACGATCGCCAGTCCAGGTGTAAAGATTTGGCCATTGATAATTGTGAAGTTATCGCCGTGTGCGGTGGCAGCGAGGATGAGCGCAGCCAGCGCCGCGGAAAGAGTCGAGGGCATCAACATAGCGACTCGAAAGCTTCACTCGCGCCAATTGAAGCCACTTCGAAGAGAACAATGCGTAACAACAACAACAACAACAACAGTCAAAGATGAAGAGACGAAAATGCCCGCCAAGTCAGGCGGGACCAGGGGCGGCATGGTGAACTCGGCGATGACGATGTCCAAGCTTCCTTCGTTCTCGGATCCCGGCTTGAAGGGGTTGTCTGTGTCATGCAATAGGTGCATAAGTTAAGTTCTGTGTTGGGTAATATGGGAGAAGTGCACTGAGAAATGACTTCATCTCATATTGACAGGGCTATTTGGCTGACTGGCCGTTTCGAAATAGAGTGGCATGGATTAGTGGCGGATGCCGGCCCGAAACTTCAATTGTATGAAGTTGGGGCTTGTCAATGTAGGTTGAGAACGGATCGATTTCCAGTGACGATCAAAAGCATGAAGGATCAGAGAACTTATTGTTTTCATATTAAATATTTCCAGTTGTGATAGCAGTGTCGTAAACTCGAAACTCATAGAGAGTTGTCTCGATGAATGGTGTCCTTTCATCAAATCGCAGAGGAAATTGTCTGTGGGCCAGCAACTTCGTGTCAACCGTGTATTCGAAATACATCACAGTTATTATGACTAAAAGCCAAATAGTTCTAAGATTCGAATCTTCCCGAGAATCAGTGTCACAAGATACGGGGAAACTGGGGAGAGCTTCGGTGATCAAACTGAACATGAAAACGGTCGACGTTGGCGCATGGATCGTTTAGGGTTTCAGCCTTTTGATGCCAGTTAAAGCCGCGTTTGACGAGGCAACTCAATTCCAAAACCTCCTGGACACATGTCTTAACATCATATACATTTCTGTCTTGGCTCATATGGAGCTTTAGTTCGGCTTTCATCAAAGCACCCAGCTTCCCGCGCCGCCGCCGTACCCCCGACATTCCATTTCATCCCAGACAGCTACCGTCTAATATCATGCACACCATAACTCGGAATATATAATTCCAACACAATCACGTCGTTCATCATACCCAACCCAAACGCCACCTCATAGCACAACGCATTTTGCCAACAACTAAGCCCCCGCAACCCTCCTGATGCTCTTTCTCGGGCCCTCACCAACCACCATTACGGAACCCTCTTGTTCAAGTAATCTTATGGTATCTGAAAACTCCGGAGCCTCAACTGGAATGCTACTTTCCTCGTTGAGTCTTTTCTGAACTTCGGAGTATCTAGCGGCTTGACCTTGCCTGGCCATGTTGTCCAATAGGAGGAGAAGAGCATTCTTCAAATCCGCCCTTCTCCTCCTCTCACTAGCGCTTGTTCCCTCGGTGAGCAGGCTCATGTCAATAAGTCCGGTTCGTGCATCCGTAGCAGCCTGCTTCAAGGCCGATTTGATCAAACGGACAGCTTCGAGGACATCGTCGCGCGTGACTTGCTCTGAGAGACGCATCTTAGCATGAGCCTCGGAGAGACGGATCATTGATTCCAGCTGTCTTGTCGTCGCGGTGATGCGGCGTTCTGCGGAGCGGACATCTTCTCCCAGCTTGCGCATGTCGACGTAGGCCTTTACAAGCTCCTTCGAAGCCTCCTCGGTGATGCGTGGCTGGCATACGTTGCGGGCATAGGAAATGTAGGACGTGAGAAACTCGATTGGCTAGTTGCCTGTTAGTACAGCACAAAATAACTACAGCGAGTGACTTACAAGAATCTCCATATTCCCAGCACTTTGTGGCGTATCTTCCAAGTACATGCCGAGCAAATGCCTCGCTAGTCTCCTGTCATTGGTCTCGTCGATTCGGTCAAGAATGAGATATACGAGATCAAAACGGGATAAGAGAGTAGGCGGAAGGTCGATATTTTGAGGGACAGGAAGATTGGGGTTATACTTGCTACCGATAGGATTGGCAGAGGCGAGAATACTGGTTCTAGCGTTCAGTGTGGTGATGATGCCAGCCTTTGCGATAGAAACTGTCTGTTGCTCCATGACTTCGTGCAGCACCGAGCGAGTAGATTCAGACATCTTATCAAATTCGTCAATGCAGCAGACGCCTCCATCGGAGAGGACTAGAGCACCAGACTCGAGAACAAGTTGCTTCGTCTCCTGGTCACGAGTGACATAGGCTGTCAAACCAACGGCAGAAGAGCCTTTGCCACTGGTGTAGACACCTCGAGGAGCGATTTGGTGTACATATTTAAGTATTTGAGACTTGGACGTAGACGGGTCGCCACAAAGGAGGATATTGATGTCGCCACGGTATTTCGGGCTACCTCCTTTCTCGAACGATTTGTTGGTGCCTCCGAAAAGTTGCAGAAGTATTCCCTTCTTTACATCGTCCATTTCAAAAATGCTTGGCGCAAGAGAGCGGGACAGGAGATCGTAAATGTCGGGTCTAGCAGCAGTGACCTTGATTTTTTCGATATCCTCCTCTGAAATCTTTCTCTTCCCCTCGACATCACCATCCGCATCCGTAGACGAGGCATTGCCCTCAACAGTAGACACATCGATGCCCATGCGTTTCTTGTCTACCTTTTGGATGTGGACGATGTCCACGTAAGTCTTGAACACATTCTTCAGCGTCCGCTGTGCGGGGTTCACCCGAACAGGATTGCATCGGAAGATACCAGTGATTTCGACTCGGTCACCCGCCTTGCAGAGATCAACGAGATCATCATATGCGCAAAGAGAAACGGAATGCGGCGTCTGACCAGCCGGGACCGAATCAGGGGTCTCTTGAAGCTTGATAACTTGCTTGTTACAAAAGTTTGACCTGTTGTGCACAATCTGCATCGAGTTTGGTGATTTACAGACTGTACGAGGGCACTGAGTAGGCTCTGCAATCTTGCCACGCTCGATTTCGACCGTAACTGTATGGTTGCATGCTTGGCAGCGGAAAAAGGCCTCTGCCATGTCGGGGATGATGGGTGTCGTGCGGATGACAAGACCTTTGACTGAGATCATCTTATCCATATCTAAAAGGGGTCAGCGGCAGTTCTTAAGTGATAATGGTCATAGACCTACCAGAGGGGTCGAGATCTCTGAGATTGATGGTCTTTTCAATTCCAAACAAGCGAACTTTATATTTTGCTTCATCCACTTCGGCTAAGATATCGCGTTTCTTTCTTGATTGAGTTGGTTGCGTTGGTCCTGGCGTCATCTCCATGTCACCTCTGTCGGAGCTTGGGATTGGCATATCCGAGCTAGGAATCTGGTGCGCTTGGGATAGACCGTTCGTGCTTTGAGACTCTGCGGCCCTCTCTCGCTTGACTTCCTCCTCTGCAAGCTGTACCATGATATTGTGAACCACCTGATCCATCAATGGGATCATTTCTTGTGGATAGGCCTGGGCCTGATGATGAAGCTTCAGGGTAGGAGGGTATGCTTTGAGATCCATAAAGTCTATGTGTAAGCTGGAGTGCGCAAGCTCCAGGAGGTCCTTCATCTTGTCCATGTATACTTTCGACTCGGATGTTTCGTCCTCTTGGGTTTCTGCCACAGTCATGCCGTCCGCCCACATCCGATACTTTCTGGTGAAATTACGTAAAAAGCCTTCGAATGTCTTTGAGGCATCAATAACGGAGATGTTTGTACCCCAGACTGTGTTATAGATATTTCCGGAACCACCTCCAAGAGCATCGGCATCCGAAGTTGTAGGGTCGTTGTTTGAGAACGTCGGAGCATCTGACCCCTCAGGAACATTGTTGACGACTTTCCCATTATCATCGAGGAAAATACGCCTTCTAACTCCAGAGGCTGCGCTACGGTCAGGATTAATATCACCGCGGCTAGACCTATTCATGCCAGAGCTACTTGGCGGTATGGACTGCGTAGAGCGAAGAAAGAGTCCACTGCTCTCTGTTGGGGCGTCGGATTGTTGGCGCAAATCTCGGCCAGGACTAGATGTTGAAGCATATCGAATAGGGGACGAATCTAGTACAGTTAGACAGTGAGATCAAACCACATCAGAAACCACTCACCTCTCATTAGTTGTCCACTGGCCCGAGGGGTGCGGTCGCCATCGGTCATAGCGATATCTGGAGTTCCCCGACTAAAGGGGGAAGCGGCATCTTGTCGCCCAGCGACCGGTGAGGATTGGAAATTCATGGGCGATGATGACTTTGGCTGGCGTCTAGGAGTGCCATGGCCGCGGCTGGCCTGGGAGGAAGAGGCAGCTTCACCCAGCAATTGCGCGGCAGACGGGTCTGGAGGACTACTGGGAGGGGCCTGAGAACTCCGTTGTGATGAGCGTTTAGGAGTTCCAGAGGCGGAGCTCTTTTGTCGTCGTTTTGCGGGTGACGACATTGCGATAATTGCTTTTGTTAATATCGGCGTTGTTGTCAATGAAAAGAATCCTGTGTCGATGTTTGGAGATGAACTGGAGTCGAGGCCAAGTAGTGATGGGGGGAAATAAGACGCGTCGCGAAAAGGGTCGCGTTTGGACGCGTAGAGAGCTTGCATTAGCGCTCCCCAAACTAGCCTGTGGTGGGTTCATCCATTTGTAGCTTAGCGTATCTTTGGCGGTGCCAGATTACAGAAACACGGCCTCACTGCCCAAAGAGCCGCAATACCAAGCTGCCAGCTGCTATAACGTCTCCCTCGCCCTGTTTTTTATTTCTGGCTTCGCAAACCTCTGACACGATGGCGCCCAATATGTCTCTCTTTTCTGTCCAGGCGATAATTATCCTCGGGACAGAGGACGGAAACCGCATCTTCGCCAAGTACTTCAATGCCCCTCATCACACCGCATCTTCACATGGCCAATGTGCGTGACCCGATAGACTGCTCTCCAGGGCATCTTATAACCAATTTGACAAACGGTTTCTAATTATATCATAGCTGCTTCGCCGTCGACCAACCCATACCCCGACGTCAAGGCGCAAAAAGCATTCGAGAAGGGCCTCCTGGAGAAGACAGCTAAGCAGACAGCCGATATCATATTATATGACAACAGAATAGTCTTGTACAAGTGCGAATCGGATATTATGATGTACGTAGTGGGAGGAATGGAGGAGAACGAGATTATGCTCTACAATGTCGTCTTGGCCCTCCGCGACTCACTACACTTGCTATTCAAGTATGAATCTCCACCCCGCCGCTCGTGTGTCCCCAGCTAACTCCCGCAGGCAATCTGTCGACAAGCGCACAATCATCGAGAACTACGACCTGGTGTCCCTCGCGATCGATGAGATTGTTGACGACGGAATCATCCTCGAGACCGATCCCCTTATCATCACCACCCGTGTTAGCAGGGCGCCGGCGCAAGACGTCGCGCAGTTGAAGGGCATCGATCTCAGTGAGCAGGGCATGAACAACCTGGCACAGTTCGGAAAGGCGAAGCTAGGGGATTGGTTAAGGCAGGGCCTGTAATGGGTGTCAAGATGCGAACATGATTTCAGACGAAAGGTGAACCTCGGTACAACTGGCCGTATTGCAGCATAGAGAGTGCCATAGACGATAGCGCATGAGCGCTCTATCACGACCATGGAGCCAGACTGGAAAATGGGGGCGTTTTGGTGGAATTTAAGACTCGATACCGTATCTTTGATGGCCCCAGTTAAGAAGCCGATGGTGTGAAACGTGATGATGTTGGAGTTTGCCCATGGTTCCCCCGATATCAAAGCATGGTTTTAATCCCCGGCAAGTCTATATTTTAAACAGTGGCTAACATTGCAATTCTGTAAACTTGGCCCTCAATTAATTGAAGGGGTGATATCATCTAAAAACATTCAAAACGCCAGCACCCTTAGGTGCAAATGAGGTTTCCCATGTGCAAGAATATGAGCCGCATGTAACCAACGCCGAATGCTCCATCATGTCCATGCGAGCATCCTCAATTCTATCCCAATCAGTTAATATGTTTCGTTACTCCGTTACCGTTTTGGCCCCATCGCTCCGACGCAGCTTTCCTCGCTCGATTCATAACCGCCGCTGCGATACCACCACCATCTTCTTCGATTCCTTCAACATAGATGACATCCACGCCGCGCTTGTCCATCTCCCTGAGCGCGGCAAACAATCCACTTGCTATTGTTTGGGTATCGCGGCCGAGATGAACATCCACAAGTTTGATACAGAAAGAATCTGCACCATCGCAGTTAAACAGTTTAGCCGTAGAGTAGTCCAATTCCGCCAAACCATTGATTGTGGCCGTATCGTTCTTATAGTGCTCGAAAACTTTGGTGCCTTCTCCACCCAGGTTTCCTTCCCAACCTAGCCATTTATTCCAGTGCTTGGTACGTAGTATTCCAACGTTGAGGTTGGTGGGTGGAGCCTCTGTAACGGATTGATCTTTTTCTGACTGCTGTTCGCCAGCGGATTTCTTTCTGCTGCCGAGATCAAGAAACTTCATACCAGGTGTTGATTGTGGAGTTGGGGAAAACCCGTCTTCACACAATATAACGGTGGCGTTCGGGCTATAATGCTTATACTTCATACCAGGAGCACGGGGCGCAGACCCTCCGATTTCGCTTTCGTCTTTATAACCTTTTTGTACGTTCTCCCACCCAGGGCACTCCCTGATATCATCGATGCTGAGTCCGCCTGGGCGAAGGATAAGCGGTGGATCTCGAAGTCCATCAACCACTGTGCTCTCGACACCAATGTTGCAAGCCCCACCATCCAAGATATACTGGATCTTTCCATTCAAGTCGTGGAATACGTGCTTCGCAGCAGTCGGGGACGGCTTAGTCGACGAGTTTGCTGATGGAGCTGCGACCGGGACCCCAGACAACTTGATGAGGGTCCGCGCAAGAGCAGAATCAGGCATACGTAGGCCAACCGTATCCAGTCCAGCAGTGACCTCGGGGGCGAGGTAATTTGGCGGTTTCGGGAAAAGCAGAGTGAGCGGACCCGGCCAGAACGTATTTATCAGCTCGTTGTAGCGAGCCACATAAAGGCTCATCTCTTGTGACATTGTTGTGCCCGTCGCCATCTCCGTGTACATATCGAGGTCGGATACATGGACAATCAGAGGATTATCTGACGGCCTGCCTTTCGCTTTGTAAATCCCTTGGACTGCTCTGCTGTCTCTTGCGTTTGCGCCCAGGCCGTATACTGTCTCTGTTGGGAAGGCAACTGGATAGTTACCATCACGTATAGCCTTTGCCGCTGTCTCCATGTGCCGCATGGTCTCGGAGTTGTCGTTATCCACCCTCCATGTCTGGAGACTTGACCTTGTGCTGGTCGTCTGTAGAAACTCCCCGAATTTATGCGGGCCAACCTTGAGAACCTTTGTCTCTCCGCATGCATCTGGTTTGACACTTGGTTCTCTTCGCACCGCGTTTATTGAGCTTCCGCCTGTGGCATATTCGCTTTGGTGAGATTGATCCATAGTGACTTGATAATGCATTGCACTGTGATGGCGAATGGAATATGTGATTTGCGTTCTTGAGCGAAAGTATATCCTAGATGAACTTGACAATAGATTCCTGTGAGGCCAGAGATTGAGCATCTAGGGAACAGTGCCAGCTCCACGAATTCGAAGGGCAAAGACAGACGCGGCAGTGAGCATCTTTCGTCTTGTACTGTCGCTTTCGGATAACTTCAAACAAACTAAGAGGCGGGGTTATGAGAGTACTGTATAGGGCTCTCCAATGACGCGTTGTTGACTCAAAATTATAATTTTCTAGGTGGGGCGAGGCTGTCCCTTGGCGAGGCTGACAGTTGTCAATGTTACATAAGCTGGCTGAACGGCTCAAAGGACACGGAACCTCGGACATCAGGAACTCGGAGAGCTCGTTGTCGCATTCAGCATTTACAGCAATTATAAAATAAAATGTAGGCTACTCTCCATTGTGGCAGAGACTCTACAGGAATACAGTGTTTCAATAGTCACCGTAGACTGTACTTCTCATGCAGAGCTCTGCCGGAAGTACAGCATTATCAGTCACCTAGCCGTCAGACTGTTCTCTCCCGACAGTTCCATGATTCGATACCGTGGCTCACGGTCAGCGCAAAGGTGTGGCTCATAACCTGATGCTCAAAGACAAGAATGCCGATATTTACTGCTGCGCAGCATCGTTTCACGCATGGTCAAAGAGTTGAACCCAGTTGTTTGGCCTTTGGACGATGGTTATCTCGACGACATCAAATCAGTCAAACTGCCGGCCCTCGTGCTGTACCTAAACAACGACGACGAGCAAGCAAGGATAGCCGTCACATCCATCGCTCAGTCGATGCGCAGTACAGTAGTCACCGGGATCGTGTCGCGACCTTACGAACAGTCTGCAGGTCACCGACTTGCAGCGTTACAGCACCCTGATGACGAGCTCTTACACTTGCTCGAAGGCACATTTAGTGAGCAGACACTAGTGGATTTTGCACGCACAGCATCAGCCTCGCCTCTCGTTGGCCGGTTCTCCCCAGACAACTATGATGATTACTATAAGGTGAGATCTAATTGTTCACGATTTTTGGAGAATAATCAATGAACTGTGATCTTCGTGACAGGCTGGGATTCCTTTAGTCTACATCTGCGCCGACACGGACCAGGAGCGCAAAGCAATTGCAGAAATGGTCCGGCCTCTTTCCTTGGAGCATCGAGAGGCCCTTCGATTCGCGACTCTAGACACGTCGAAATTTGCCTACCACGCACATGGAATGGGCCTTGATATCGACAAATTGCCGGGGATCGTGGTGCGCGATTTTGCTAGCGTACAGACGTTTCGGATGGATCAGAAGACACGTATTACACCCAGCTCGGTGAATAATTTTATTACCTCGTTGCTATGAGAATCGCACTCTTATCTTGCAACTACAAATAAGGCAGAAATCATACTCAGGTTCGCGAGCTATTTAAAAAGTCTAGCAGCTGTAAATTCGGGTGATAAGATATAGTTCTGTAGAGCTGTGGATAATTTTAAGGGCAAAAGATCTATATACCATGTTTGACCCTCGAAAAGATCCATCTACCACGCGCTAACTATTAATAGATTTCCTCCGCCAAGCCGGCTCACCGCCTCCACCTCGCTGGCGCCACCTCGCCGTCGCCAACCCCCACCATTTCTGCCCTCATCGTGGCCTCCAGCTCGCTGCCGCCACTCCTCCCCCCCTAAAAGCCCTCTCCGAAGAGGCCCCCTAATGGCCTCCCTTGCGGAGCTCTCAGTGCCTATTAATGGCACTGAGTTTGCCAACATCGACGCCCTTATCTACGCCTTGGATAATTGGGCCGTCAAGCATAAGTTCTGCTTCCGGCTCTCCCGGCGAGACAAGAAGAAGGCCATCTTTGTGTGCCCGGAGGAAGGATGTGGGTGGCGCTGTTTTGCCAGCCCCTGCGACGACTTATAGGTGCTCGTCATCCAAAACGACGAGCACTGCTGTGCTGGCCGGGGCTAGCATAAGTTCTCGTCTTCTTCAAAGAAGACTTGGCTAGACCCTATAGTCTCCCGTCACTTAAATGTAACAAAGGACACTACGCTAAAGGCTATTGTTAAGCTCCTCCGTGTTTGATTCGTAGAGGAGCTTAACTATAAGAGGGCGCAGGAGTGCCGCCTACGCCTTCTTGACAGCGATATAGGCGCACAACGGCATAGCTTTCAGCTATTGCTAGCCTATATAGAGCTCCTTGAGACAATGTCTCTAGGAGTCCATGTTAACCTCGCCTAAGGTTAACATAACTGATTTCAGCAGTTCTTTGTCTGTCCCCCTATGTTAAGGGGGACGTTCTCACTCTGCCAGCGCCTTGTTGCTGTTAACAGGACCTTTTTAAAGGCCCGTTTCGTTCTTACGTTGCTGCTTGCTGTTAGCATTAATGCTAATGGTGAGAACGTACCCCTAGCTTAGGGCGTCGTTGAGTCTAAGAACTCAGACTTGTAGGGGTGGTTCCTCTGCCACTTGCGCTAGGCAATTCCAGAGTTTATGACGGAGGAAAGCACCCTCATCTTAGACTAAGACAAGGGGCTTACAGAAGCCAAGAGAGGCCTTAGCCTAAAGGTAGCGGTAGCTTCGTGCTGCCACCACCTTCTAGGCAACTTCATAGACAAGTTTAGCCAGGCTCTCTCTCCTGTCTTCTAGAGGATCACCTAAGCGAAGACTTAAGCTGTCTTTAACGCTAAGATAGAGGGTCTCTAGGAGGTAAAGCTGGCTGCAGCTACCTACCTTGCGGAAAGTGAGCCCTAGAAGTGGGTAGATTACTTATTTCATAGGCGCTAATACGCCTATGATATAAGTAATATTGTTAAGAGTCTTAATAAGACTCTTAAGGCTAACTAGAAGCTTCTGATTTTAGAGCTCCTTAACATAATCTGGCATTAAGTAATGCAGATGCAGGCGACAAGGTTAATGGCTGCTATAGTAGCCATTAATAAAGGCTAAACGACAACCCCCTTTGTTAAGGGGATCGTTAACTAGAGTAGGGTCTAGGCTTAAAGCAATTAAGTCTAGATCTCAACTCTAACATCAGCACGGGTCGTACAGTTAAACCAGACTGTACACCTTATTAATATTGCAGCAGGAACTTGCTCCTGCTGTGAATATTAAGCTAACGGCATCCTGTGCAGACACGCTGTTGCCTTAGTATTAGCTACCAGCCAACAGGTAGGTGAATACCTACCTGTGGGGATGTCAGCAGCTTAATGGGCGGCCGCCTACCTTGTCCCCTTACTGCCAGTTGACGTGACTGGCCTTACTATCATAGACCTCCTATGCAAGCCCCTAGTGACACGGGTCCCATAAGGGAGGCTGAAGAAGGAGCGTGTCTAGCGGGAAGACGCTCGCTGCCCTTGAGGGCAGCAAGCTACTTGAGACCACAGGGGCCTCCTCCCCCTTAGGGCTATCGTTGCTGCTGTCCCCAACTCCGTCTAGAGTCGCTGCTTAACTTGTAGGGAGCTGGGGCACAATGCGCGGCGTTGCTGCCGCCCCCATCAGTAATGGACAGTGAGGGAGGGTGCCTATAGGGGTTCTATAATGGAGGAAATAGGGGGCTACAGTAAAGGAAATAGGGGGGTCAACAGCAAGGTAGCAACAGCGAGGTGGCTCTCAGAGGGTTCAGAGGGTTCTAGAGGTCACGTGTTAGGTAGATAGATCTTTTCTTTAGAAACAGGGTATATAGATCTTTATAGGGGTTAAACATGGTATATAGATCTTTTGCCCTAATTTTAATTGTTTTATATCCAAGTCTTAGTATCTGCTTACAATCAGTGTTTAGCACAGATACCAATATACCCTTAGTATCTAGGTATATACCTAAGTATATACCCTACCTGTTGATATTTTAGAGTACCTAGTGTATCTAGGTATATACCTAGGTATATGCCAAGAATTGCCAAGCTGTTGCCAAGGCTTCATTTCTTAACGTTGTTGTATATTGTAAGACCTGTATAAATGCTGTAATATCCTCATAATGAGTGACTCTTCGCTCTCTAAGCTTAAGGGCGGTTATGAGAGTTATGATACTCATAACGAGCCTACTTTACTAACGCTGCCTACCCCTATTCAACCTAATATTAATCATATTCCTACACCGCTCTAGCTCTAGCCTCTAGCTCTAGGACTAATGCTGCTGCCAACGACGTTAATACTATTCACAAAGCTATTATACTCACGATTAATACTTGATAGTAAGCCTCCTACAGTTAAGATAACCTGCTTGCAACTAGACTATGGATATTCGCCTACTCTGTAGGTAGTAAATCAGACGTCAACTAGTAATCTATAGAAGCACTATTCTTAGAAGTATCTAACAATAGTGTATACAACAAAGAACTAGAAGAATATACCATTAATATCAAGCCTATTAAGTAGTGCGTCGTCGTTCTTTAAGCTACAGAGCCAGCAGCCCTAGCCTATTTCTATTTAATCATTAAATAGTAGAGTGAAATACTAAGAGTTACTACTCTCATTTGTTATATTAAATAACCTCTCCTTATGGCTTATTAAGAGCCATTCGTTCCATTAATTAGTTTAATTTTTAAGCGCATCTATGTTATTAGTCTCATCCTGCACGCTACATTAAGAACTATAGCAGCAGTTCTCATATTACTAAGGCCTATTACAAATTGAACTATAGTCTCATATTATGAGCGGAGGCTAGATATCTATAACGACAGATACATGGATTACACAGAACTATACTAAGTACGCTACTGTTACAGGTCATTAGATTAATGAGAAGTGGCAGCATTAGTATGTATTACTTAGCATAATCCACCTTTAGGAACCAATCCATAGTAGCGAATATCTTACTTAGGAATTAGTAGCTGTAATAGATAGCTTAGAAATCATAGGCGCCATCTTTACTTATATACAAGATAATGCCTCTATAAATACAGTTATGCTTATAGAATATAAGAAGTTAGCTAGTAAGGGTTAGCCTACTATTCAACAGCCTTAGAAATTTATAGTAAAGGAAGGAGACATCTAATGTATTGCATATATTATTAATATTGCAGTCTAAGCTGCTCTTAAGAGCTTGAAAGCTAGCCTAGATACAGAAATAGAAGCATACTAGTGAGAGTAAGGTCTTGCCTAGATACTATAGCGTATAGGTAGCGAAGTATCAACAGCCCTTATAAAGCTACAATAGCATATTTATGTGTTTTAGAACCATTGAGCTTAGAAGGATGCGTTATAGAAGCAGATACAAGCTATAGGGCAGAAGCCATAGCAATTATCACTTAATATGCTAGTATGTTAGAACTTAACGTACTATATGCTTAAGACTGCTTTAAAGCTTTAAATACCAATTACTATAGTGTGTTCTACGTAGAAGCTTAATCTTAGTATAAAGGATATATCATTAACTACTAATGATTAGGCTATTATTAAAGCTCTTAAATAATTATTCCTAGTATTCCTAAAGCTGTCACAACAGCTATAAACAATTCGTTTCTAACCCTTAACTTTACAATCCCTCTTTACTTAAAGATGATAAATAAGGTTACCTTTGTAAGGATGCCTCCTTACTTAGGGTAGTTGCAGGTAGTGTAGGGATGCCCCCTCACCACAATATTTAAGGGACTAGGGTTAGGGGTGTTACGGACTAGTTGCGACGTCACTGTTAGGCACAAAGGCAATTAGCTGAGTTAGACCTAATACGGATATTTAAGGGGTAGGAAGCCATAAGCTCCCCCTTAATCTTTTTTGTATCCTTCGTAGTAGACCTATAGGATTGCACCAACTCATATCTAACTCGCACTCCCATATGCAACTACTTATAATACGGTGCCCTAGGTCCTTACAACCTTAATCTAAGAAGAGCTTAGTAATAGCTCTACTATTAGACTTGCTTGTAGAGCTGCGCTTCAAAAGCTTAATATGTATTATACTCTAACGACGAATCTGTAATGTAAGCACTTAGCTGTTACTATAATTTACAACCTACGGATGAATCATATAGTATTTAAAAAGCTATATCTAAATACTATAGATGATTCATGAAGATTACAGGCAAGAGCACAATTCGAAGACGTTTGCTGAACGTATTAAAGGCGAGAGTATCATATTAATACAGAGCGTATTACCTGTGAAACGGCTCTTACGGATGGTGCTCTGAGTAGAGCAGAGCAGGAGCCTGACTCTAACGAAGATCTATTTGCTTCGGAGGGCTTAGCATTCCAGGAGCTAGAATGGAGGCGGTGGATGCTTGAACCACGGCCTGGTGAGCACACTGATATCCTCAAATATTAGTGCGCGAAGCAATACCAATATCTAGTTATTGCCTGTATTACTTAAGATCATCTGGCAATTCTAGCAACCTCCGCAGCTTCGGAGCGGGTATTTAGTAATGGAAGTGATATTATCACAAAGACGCGGAACAGGTTATCACCGCTAACGATCAGATATTTACTTTGCTTACGGAATTGGGGTCAGATACAGGAGGCAGATAGTGATGGCGATGATGCTGATGATGAGGCAGACGAAGAAGTATAGGGGGTTAGGGGGTTCAGGGGTTATATTATTATCAATAGCTTCATTTTTATATACTCTATTCTATTTTTATATACCATATTCAGCCTCATGTATCCGGGTATATACCCTACCCTACCCGTCAGATCTTCGCCGGGTATATACCCTACCCGTGAGCTTCACGGATACTTCCCGGATACCTACCCGCCGAACACTGCTCACAATTCAATGCATCCAGCCCATAATAACCCTACAGCATTGCAACTCCCATTCCACTGCACTCCTTTTCGTCCACATTATTCCACTGATCTACGCCTCCTGCAATTGGATTCGCTCTGTAATTGTACAGGTAATAATTCAGCTGGCCATTTCCCGGAGCAAATTTCTGCTGCTCTAGGAACAAGGCATTATCCATTAGGGTCAAGGCGTTGAAGACATCAAACTTGAACTTCTTCGCAATGATCAGGGCATTGTTAATCAGGGTGTTCAGGCGATCTTTCAACTGCACGCAGTTATCTTGTTGGAGTGCAACAGTGGTAGCATAGTAGAAGAGGTAGGCAGCCCGGATAGAGGTGTGCTTGGAGTCTATGACCGACGACTCAATGAGGTAAAAGGAGAAGAAATCGGTGACCTCGTTGGTCGTAGAATCCTGGGTTTGTAAGTAAGTGGCTACTCATATTTCCGGCACTAGGATTACCTCGACGACATAGGACCACACAACTTGATCACTATGATCCGCACATTTGGGAAGAAGCCAGTGAGCAATCTCCTCTCTCGTGTAAATAGGCGCCATGTCGAATTTCTCCAGGTAGGTCTTCAGAAGGGCGAGAACTGCATCTACATCCCTTGGCTCCATTGCTCGCAGCCCTTTCGTAGACGTGTGGTCGGGGAGCTTGTATTTCATTATCTGATACTGAGGCTTGCTTCCACGTGGCAGAGGGCTGAAATCGATGTCATTGAGCTTTTGCCAATCTATTGACCTATGATAATACCTCGTTGTACTGACAGGTGTCGGTAGAACAATGCCAGCTGTATAGATTGCTTGCCAGACTTCTCGGATATAGCATCGTCGCGTGACCTCTTTGATCAGGACTGGGGCTAGACGCTTTGATCGCAGTTTTTTGTGAATGCAAAGGAAGTTGACTTCTGACGCACGTAGAACTTTTTGACGGACGCGTAATTCGCATGGGACTGCCGAGATGAATGCCACAAGCTTGTGGGATACGCTTGCTCGCACGCCAACATGCCAGTCCATTGTCCAGCCCGGGGGTTGAAGAGCCCTAATTATATTAACTTGGAGTTTCACCTATGATTATGACACATACCATCTGAGGAACGATTTTGAGTACTTCAATCTAAACATTGAATCGCTGTCTTCAACGTAATGCCCGTAGAGCAAATCGTACACCTCTTTCAATTCGTCTTCATTGCTGAGATCTAGAGTCACCCACTCGAATCCATCAATCAGGGGTCCAGGATTCTTCGGGACGTCTTCCAAAGTAATGACTTTTAATGGCCCCTCGTCTATCTGTTTGTTTTCTCCAAACTTCGGGACAGGCTGGGTCTGCCAGAACTTATATGACCCTATATCCTTGGCATTCTTTCCACTCGCGGCCAACCCCGTCATGACGTCTTCAATACTCAGCTTCTTCAGCGCCTTTGCTGCTTGCTTTGTGGACGGATCCCTTTCGAGCTCTTGGGCCAGCGCAGGGTTCATTCTCAGGATTTCGGAAACCTGCGACTTGCTGAGATGGTTGACGGCGTTAGATATGTCGTCCCTAGACTCGCCGGTATCCTTGTGCAGAAACTTATCTATGCGCTTTCCCTCGGATTTCTCCTTTTTGGCAGCTGCACTACTCGCAGCTGTCTCATCTGCGGGGGGTTCATTGCTCTTTTCTTCCTCAATGTATGGCTCGGCCTGGCTAGCAGAGGAGGCAGTTTTAGACTCAGCATTGGCCTCAGCCGCAGCCGTCTGCTTGCAAGCAAGATCATCAACCCTCGATTCGTTCGCCATCACCATTGGTGCCGAAGACTGGGGGCCAACGTGGAATAAACTTTTGGCCGTTAATCCTGAAAATGGGTTAGGTTAGCGGTAATTACGAACCCTGAGCTCATAAAATCCATAGGGTATATTTTGAGTTACCTTGTTGAGACTATAGCTATGAGTCTTATCCCAGACCTTTTTGAAAATATGCAACAGTAATCCTCAGGTATACCAAGTTAGGGTCGAAATGCACCTCTAACTCACGTCACGTGTCAACCACAAACAAGCAGGAGAACAGCCGAAAAAGAAGGGCACAGCAAGAAGCAAGCAAAGGGTCACGAGAGGAGTTTACTCATGATATAGCGGATGGCCATGACCCTGGTTGTGATCCGTACGTGGCATGATTCTAGCCTATGGTTATTGCCAGAGAAGGGTCTGCAAGCTAACCTTACGTGTCCGTACTGCCTCATGCATTGGGGTCATTTAGCGAACCTTGCAAGTGAGAGATAGAACCCTGAAAGATATGCTGTATGGTTTGCTGTCGCGGAATCCTCGGCAAGGCAATCCCGGCTTCCAGGGGTTTCAGATTTTCAGCTACCTGGTGAAATGGTAAACAAACGTACCCCCCGTCGTGGAGTGATACTACGAGGTACTTGTCCACTCTTTCGCGTCCACACCTTCATTCAAGCCGAGATTTCAGAGCCCGTGATAACGTTGGCTACAACTATTGTTCTAAATTTCCTTACAAGTGTAAGGATTCTCTATATTACAGGTGAACTGTATGCACGTGGGACAGGTCAAGTTGGCTGTCTTCTAACACGGCTTGCTGTGAGGGTTGGAATCCCTTTTCTTGCTACGGCGATGGCCGTAGCGAGCATAGGAGTTTATAGACGGGAAGAGGGCTACTATGAGTTGCAACGAACAAAGGAAGAGACCGCTAATGTTGCTATGGTGACCTTAGCTTGTTTATTATGTAGTTAGTCTCTCTTTGCATAAAGAGGCGCGAATAATCGGGTGCATACCTTTCACTCAGCTAACCCTCCTAATGCAGAAGACTTGTTTTTCTCAACCTCTTCACTTGATCTCAGATCATACAAATGAGTGAAACCCAGCCTTTTAATTGTGGCAATTCCATCTTCGGTAACATTTGAGGGCAGGCCGCAGCGGTATATGACCCCCGTTCGAACCGAATGGTTGGGCTCGTTTGAAACTGGGTAGCCTCCAAGGTCGCGGAAGTTGGGTATGCCCGCAACGTCTATGAATGGGGGAGATGGAAGGTCTGTAATATCTGTACCATGAAGTGCTGAAAACATGTTGAGATACCAAATGTCTTTTGAACTTTGGAATTGGATGTACAACGTGGGAAGTTGGAACTGGCTTCGGCGGGTATTTGTAATGCTCCTCTTCGGATCTCAAGGACTGTAGGTCTCTAAGACGGTAGGACTTGTCAGATTTCTCCAGATCTTTCCAGAGCGGCGCGTACTGTACCTGAGTGATGTAAGTAAAAGCAGGAGATTAGATTAGGATATAGAGAAAAATGATATACACCTTTTTGTCGAAATTTCAAGGATTCAAGCAGCATTTATAGGGGTCATATTTTGTTAAGCGACGTCCTCTTTGTCGGGCGGCGAGTAAAGCCTGGGCTATTTTGCGGACATTTACGATCAAGAGTCTAAACCCATTGGTTTGAACTGAGAAGAAACCCAAGCAACAGAACACAAGTGGTTGACATAATTCAATGGCCACCCGAGAATTTTAAGCTCCTTATAAGCTTTCAAAACAAAACTAAATAAAAATCCTAAGAGATAGGTCTGTTCGCAATAGTTTATTCTGTTTTTCTAATAACGTATTTCACAAGCGAGTCGGACACACAAGCGGGTCGGACACAGAAACACCAAAAATTGACTATTACTACTACTACTACACCACCACCCTACATAATAACCCTTATTCGATCGTAATTGATTCCTGGCGCCTCTTGCACGTACGAGCATTATGCCCTATATTACCACATGTGCCACATCGCCGCTGCCGGCCTATAGAACCCACCTGCCGAGTAGTCTCACTTGCCACCTCCGTACGGAGTTGAGCATCAACCTCAGCACTTTGAAGGATATCCTCTCCCTCTTGTACGGAGAGACTGCCCCCTTGCATTATACGCCTCTTACGCTTCCTTTCCCTCCTCTTTTTCTGTTCATTTGCAGCCTGTAGAGCCTTAACTTCTGCCTTAAGTAGAACAGCAGAATGCATCATCATTTCCGCCCCTTTAACAAGGCAGCTAACAGCATCATTAATTGAGGTAGGAGAGCTATTCTGATGTCGTAC